>JAJJWW010017642.1:0-12407 GCA_023531295.1 Papaver armeniacum
AGAGCAACTCCAAGAGAGGGTGGATTTTATTATTTAGTGACACATAGGATTTTAGGCATCCGATTTGGCACAAATTCATCTCCAATAGTAGGGTCCTACAAGATAGGAGGACCACTACTTAATATGAAGGTGTTCAAGAAGTGTTATTTTACACCTCGTTTGCACTCCATGTCATCTTTTCACTAATTTTCTTTAATCTAAGGCTAAAATTCTCTACCGTTGGAGATGGTTTTGGGGATATGAGGGTCTACATTTACTCTATGTGTAGACCCCATAAATAAAAGGACTAAATAAAAAATACACATAGGACTTTTTGCACCTTCTGTTGGAGATGCTCTAAATGTGTATCCCGTGCAACTTTATGTAGATCAAAATTAAGATCCTTCTTTGTCGGAAAGTATTACTTCCTGGTCCTTTTTTCAGACGTTGACCAAACCTGTGGTTATAAATAATGATGTTTTATTGTCAAAGAGAATATCTAGCTCAAATTTTGGCACATTAAACTTTTTCTCCAAAAAGCGTCTTTAATTTTCACATTTCATATAATAATAACTTAAAACATTAAAGACTACAATGAAATTGAAATCCTACTTCTAAATAACTTAAATTATTACTAATATATAATATCACTTTAATTTAGAGGATAAATGGCTCAAAGAAAACCACAGTTTTAACTTTAAGCAAAGTATTAGTATTGAACAGTGCTATCCAGTTGCTCCTTCTGGTAAAGTGAGGGTACACTCAGCTTTATTTTGACTGATGTGGATAGAGGTGTAAATTGGGCTGTGCTAGCACGAGCACATTGACATTATCACGCCAAAACCTGACCCAAGACGTGACTTAGCCCAAAGATGGGCACAACACGTTAGTTAAATGGGACTTGTTGGGGTTGACTAATTGGCACAAGCGAGTACAAAGCCGCGGACGCGACACGGATAAGCACGTGGCGCGGCCGGCCACGTTAAGAGAGCACGTCATAACATGTACAAATACACCATATAACAAGGCATAATACATCACATTTTTTGTATATTTCACAAAAGAGTCACTATTCTAGCTAGTTTTTAACATTTTATGTTGGAATATTTATAACAATACATATAATACCTTAATACTTGGAAAATATATTTCAATATCGTTGTTATAATTTAACTAGAACATTAATTTACATGACAATAATCCAATTTTATATTTGATGGGCTATTTCTTTTTATTGAATAAACTTGTTAATTTTACTTGAAATAATTTCAAATGATAAGTTGTCTAATTAAATTCTTGTGATAATGTCCGACTTAATGTATACATTAAGTGATTTTAAATTGTTGATAGCACGTATGCCTGACCACGGCACAACACGACACGTTTATTCGTGTGTTGTGCCGTGGGGTACAAAGGTGCCAGCTTTGGACTAGTAAAGCACAGCACGGCACAACACGTTTAAATCGTTGGCACAACACAGCATAACACATGACACGTGAAGCACGCGACTTCGTATGCCGGGCTGTGCCGGGCCGGCACGTTTTACGCCTCTAGATGTGGAGCATGTAGTAAATTTTCAGTTGTGACTCAAGTACACGTAAATTGCTTTGGTTAGGGTTTCACCGTGTGTTAACAAGTAATTTTCTACTCTAATTAGGTTTCCACTTTTGTTGAGTGAGCCAAGCACGTAAGTTGTAACGTAACAATAACGCCAACAGAAACCAAAGGCGAACCATAACTAATGTGTAACCAAAGAAAACTGAAAAGTTACCGCAGCGCGGGTTCAAAATAGAACTCGCAGCTACCGGACTGTCGGATTTTAAGGATATGACATCAGCAAACTGAAAAGTTAACTACAGTTACGCTACTGATTTTATTGAATGTCCCCTTTTTCTAATACTTGGACTTTCATACTCACTTGTTTTTGGCGCCAACACGGTTGCTAGAAAGACCATTATCGTGAGTAGGATTAATAGGTGAATCATCAAGTGACCATTTTATTCAGCTGCTAGTTTTCTCCGCTTCTGCATCATAATTATTCCATTTCTACTTTCGCATCTTAATTCTTCCATTTCTACTTTAACGA
This sequence comes from Papaver armeniacum, assembly GCA_023531295.1. Taxonomy (NCBI): domain Eukaryota; kingdom Viridiplantae; phylum Streptophyta; class Magnoliopsida; order Ranunculales; family Papaveraceae; genus Papaver; species Papaver armeniacum. The sequence goes on from JAJJWW010017642.1 coordinate 2,066, forward strand.
TCGATCAATGAAATGTGGAAAGCACCAATAAAATTGTTATCATCATCTGTATTGCCACAATGTCTAACTGATTGCGATTGGTAATGTTCTTTTTAATACGATTAAACAGACAAGAACAATTATTTGTTTCTTGGAGCATCTTAAAGAATAGATAAAGGAGTGCAGTCGAACTTATCTCCACTCTATATTAACTATGGTTTCATGCAACTTGATGGAATGGAAACAATCTCCACACACCATAGAACTTGTTTGTTATACACTCAATACTGTTGGTACTTTTTCTCTTGATCAATATTATCACTACCTAGTTATAATTAGTACACATATTTTGATCTTGGTACTTGGCTTATCGGTGACTAAAAACCAGTCTTTGTATGTTAATATATGATTAGGGTTGTTTAATTAGTTCTTTTGGAAAACTGTAATTTGTATCTATGAATCACTTACATAAACCCATTAATTTCTACAACATAATTTTGATCTTTTATAATAATTTAAATTATACAATGAATAAGTCTTGAATCTGATAAATTGATGGTGATATGTGTTTGTATTGCACAAGAGCCTTTTTTAACTTGGAAGTTGTTCTCCCGCTGCCTAGTTTTCGGCGGACACCATTATCGCTTACAAGTGGGTTGGAGAGGTAGCTTCAGCAATGGGTTTGGATTTAATTAAACTAAAAATGGAAGCTTAGTTTTGGGATTGGGAGGAGACAGAGTTGGATCGGCGAGGGAGAATAAATAGCAAGGATTAGTGCGACTTAAATCGGTATTTAACTAAGGTTAATTCTACAGTTTGCTGATGTCATATCCTTAAAATCCGACAGTCATCAAGCTACGAGTTCATATTTTGAACGCGCGCTGCGCTTTCAAAAATTTTCCCCCAAAGAAACTAGATCTTTTAAGAGCTTGTCCAATGGTTGTTGTATGTATTTACTATGTGGCAACACAAACAAGACATCTTTATTCCAAATTTTATGTTTATTATGTGTTGTTTTTGATCATTTTCTCCAATGGTGTTGTTTAAGATTTTATTAGATCTAAAAATGATTATTTATTGTATTAGAATTAAATTTAGTAAATAAAATATATTTTTAATTAAAAAATGCTGACTAGGATGGTAGACAATGTCAAGGGGAATGTGGGAAACTAGACATTCCCTTTGACACTTTCCACCTAAAGTAATGCATACATTGATTTATGACATCCAGGGTTGGAGAATGATTTTGGAGAAAATAGATTTGCATCCTAGGCGGATTTTGACATTTATCTCCACACACGTGCCATTGGAGAAGCTCTTATAGTCACCAGTCATAAAACCGCAGTTTTCACATTTCATACCATGACAACTGACAAACAGTGTGCGCTAGCTGTTAGTTTTTCCTTTTGGGTGTTAGCTTGTAAATTTACCCATTCATCTCTCTCTATATATGGCAGATCTAATAGTCTCTGTTGCATCTCAAATTGAGGTTTTTCTATTCAAGCTTTCTCCTTCCTTCTAGGATGCATTGAAATATCTTCAAAGAGTGATATCAAGATTTCGTGGATGATCATGGAGACTTTTATGCTATTGAAATGGCTTATTAACTCATTAGGCACAGTGAATTTAGGGTACAAAAAATCATCATTGTCGATGGATGATAAGGCTCACGAGATAAGTTTTTACTCAATGCATGACGATGAAGAGAAGAAATTCAACAAGATCACAGCCACATGTGGTGCATCATCAGGTTTTCAAATGCCACTTCACTATCCTCATTACAAGAAGTCATATTATGAGAAAATGGAAGAATGGAAGGTTGATATGCTTCTTCGAGAATATGGACTTGACAGTTTTAAGGGTACCCTTGATGAGAAAAGGGAATTTGCTATGGGTACTTTCTTGTGGCCTGATCAGCTCTAATTATGCACCACCAGCCAACCACCCACCAAAGCTTCAATGTGGATCTCTCTCACTATGTTCCTATAGTTGCTAACTAAATAGTCATACAACGTACTTCCGTAGTACTGTATCATCAATAGTACCACCAATTTTCATGTTTTTTTATAAATGTTCTTTCATGATTGTAATTTTTGTTTAGAGTTATGCTATATACTATATGTAAGCACTACACCAAATTTAGTGGTTAGCAACTCAGATTCGCAACAGTTTAGCAGCTGTTGCGAATTTTCAGTTGCTAATTTCAGTTGCGAAAAATTCGCAACAGTTATGTTCAGTTACGAAACTCGCAACTGTTTCACCTTATTGCAATTTGCAACAGAATTCAGTTTTACGCGTAAGACTCGTGTGTGTGTGCTGTCCACACTTTCGAGCTGACTCGGTTTCATCCCATTCAGATGCTCGGAGTCAGCTTCAAAACTGACTCGTCCTTTATCATTGTCGAGAATACCTTTTTTTTTTTTGTCAATACAACTAAGAATATTATATATATAAAGAGAAGATTACAGTGAGAAACTCCAACTCACAAATGGAGGCAGAGTTCAAAGTTAAAAATTAGCTGTTCTTATGCAAAGATGAGCATAAAACAGAACTACAACAATCCCACTTGTTATCCCTACAGAAAGGCTTAATGCCTATTTACTACATTCCCCCACTGTCTAAGAAGCTCTTGATAATGCAAACCTCTGAATTCTGCATTTGGACCAGTCCAATATAAAAGAGTTGATTTCACTCCCTCAACGATCTTATTTTCCAACTTTTCTCGCCGTTCGAAAATCCTCTTGTTTCTTTCTTTCCAAATGACCCAGCACACAGCAAAAGTAAGAAGTTTCCAAAGTATACACCCCTTTCAGTCAGACATTATCGAGAATACCTCTTTTCTTCTCTTCTCTACCTTTCATTTTGTTCTCCCTTCCTCTCTCGTTTTCGTCTCTGAATCTTTGTTCCTCTCTCGTTCTCTTCCCCCCTTACTATTACCAGCAACATTGTTATTGTCAACGTCATAAACCCCCATGACCTTTTCCCTCTTTTCTTTCGAAATCCTAGAAATCTCTCTGTTTGAAGATCCCCCAAACCCAAAACCTAATGTTCGTCGTTGAAGAAGAAGAAGATAGAAAACATCTTGGAACTAGGGGTTAATACAAAGGGGTTTGTTTTTTTATTCGATATATGTTGACTGTGAAATGAAATTTCAATAATTAGGTGATGATAGGATTGGGGTTTTGAAATTTAAATTGAATTTGATTTTATTACAGGAAGAGATGGGGTTCTAGGTCTGTTGAACCCGAATCAACAGGTAATTGAGGTGTTGTTTGCTGTGAATTGAGAAGAAGAATTACAAGCTGTCGGGATTTGAATTGCAGAAGAATAGATTAGGGTTGGTGGTACTGAAATTAGAAGGTGGTGGTTGTCTGCAGTGGAGGAGAGATGGATTTTGACTGAATTTACTGGTGGTGTTGTCGCAGCTCTATTGATGGTGGGATAAAGGCATAAAGCTATTATTGGTTGAAATACTAAAGAACAGGGAGAAGTAGATGGTCTGTAGTTTGAGACATAGATGGGTTGGTGTTCTTGCTAGTGATTGTCATGGGTTTAGTGGTTGATTTGTTGGTGGATTTGAGAGTAGAAAAGGAAGATGAGTTTGTTGGTGGAGTTGGGAGTTGCAGCTGCATAAATTGGTGTTGTTGGAGTAAGAAATGCAGATGGCAGAGTTCAATGACTCATAGAGATTGGTGTTGCACTAAATAAATTAATTTAAAATCATGAGAAATATAAACCTTATATGTTAACTTATTTATGATGTTTTATCTGTTACTTGTGTCAGGGTCAAGGTTGAGATTTAAAGAGTTATTTGTACTCACTTTGATGATTACATCCTTTCGCTTATGGTCATGGATAACTTGCAACATTGAGCTTGTAGTTTTTGCCTCCCTTTTGCGTATGTTGGCGTTGTTGCTCGGAGTAGTTTGATAAGTATGTGGATGCTTTCTCTGATATACCAGGGCTACTAGTAATTCTAAAGCTTCTCCTGCTTATTCCTAAATAATTTCTACTCAAAGCTTAATTTATGTTCGTGAAAAATTGCTCTAGGCTGCTTGCGTTTGTCATCCCCTCATGCAACACTGAAAGGAATCAATTTTTTTTAGGTTTATGTGGTGTACTAGATCAGATTCTTACTCCCTGTTGTTCGGATTTATAATCTTGCACTTCACTTGACTGCCTAGAATTCAATGTCGGTACCACTAGACTAATGTCTGTCTTTGTCAAATATAACTTTACAGACATTTATCTCTTGCCTATATTTTTTGATGATTGTTCAAGTGCGCAAGATTCTTCTCTGTATGTGATTGCTGCTTCTTTACACGTTTTGCTGCTTCTTTGCACGGTTCTGCGAAGATTCTAAGAACCAGGTAATGTTTTTTTTTTTACTTTCTTGAGGTTTGAGTCATGAAAGAAGAAAAGTGCATCACTGTTCTGTATTCTGCTTATCTGGATGTGTTCTCCCAACCACATAAAATTTCATGTAAACTAAAGCCAAGCAGGTAACTTTGTTGGACTTCTTTCTCCTGTTAAAAGTTGAAGGTTATTTTATAAGTGTATTCTTCTTCCAACTTATTCACACATATCATAATTGAACAAGGATAATGCTGTTTGTTTTTTTAATGGCAAACAATATAGAGAGTACCTGGAGCATTTGCTGAAGTATCTGATTTGTTTCTTTTAGAAAAAAGAACCATTGCAAGACCTTGATAGAATATTTTCAAAGGTTTGTTCCTAGTATTATTCTGTATATATTTAGTCGATGTCTTTTCAGATTATTCTCCAACCACCTTTTCTAGAGGTTGGCTGTCCTGTAATTATGTTATTTTGGGATGGTAAGGGGATCAACTGGATTCGGTATTACCCTCCTTTACAGGTAAATTATCTTTGAAATCTTTTTGTAATATACTTTTCTAGAGGTTGGCTGGCCTGCTTTATTTAACTCATTGTTTTGATGGAGTGTAGTTGCTTCTGAAACTTCTATCTTATCAATCACTGTTACTTGCATTCTTTATCTTCTAGGAAGAAGTGCTTTATGAAATTGAAATTCCACCAAGCTTTATTTGCCTCTGTTGGCTCTAGAGTGCACGGGTTGGCTTGTTGGTTTGATGTTTTGTCTGATAGAAGGTATGGCTTTATTTTCTTATCAAGGAAATGTATTTCTATAATCTTGTTCTTTTTTCATATTCACTATACCGTGCTTTTGGCATATTCTTCTTGAGAAGGCCCGATAATGAGGCTGATGCTAACAACTAAAGTGAATGTGTAGTACTGTAAAACGATGGCTCACCACAGCTCCTGGTGCACCCACAACCCACAGGTACCAACTCCGCTGTGTTTTGTCTCTGCCAATATATGTCATGCATGGCTGGAAGAGATTATGGTTGCTCAAATGCTGAGTTATATCGTGTGCTTAACTATGTTAGGTGAGGCACTAAAAATCATCCTTACTCTCCTTCCAGTATTGTCAGGGATGGTGAAAAACGTAACCTTCTAAAGCTAAAATGTGTGGTGTTGGTGCTGAAAAAATTATTTTAGCATTAGTGATCCCTTGTTAAGTTAGTATTACGTAATGACATCGGTTTCTACTTGTTGGTTTTAGCGAGTCTATTTTATTTTTTGAGCTCGTGCTTTGTAGAATATTGTTGATGTCTACATGTCAAACAGGTGGTTCGTTGGGAGCTGTGGGAAATCCGTCTTCTATACTACTTTTGGGAGAGTTCTTTCTGGAGACGTTTTCTCACAGCGGCGCTACCTCCTCTTTCGCGAACACTAAATTTAACTGGTAAGGCATTAAAGAGATCTTTGCTTTCAGTCGCATCTCTGTCTTAGCAGCTTTCTCGCTAGATCTTTGTAATATGTAAAGTGAACTAGTATAAGTTGGTTGTAGTATAAGCTGAATAATGATTGATATGAAAAAACATGAAATGATTGTATAAGTGTTGGGTATGTTGTCTTGTTTGGTTAGTCATAGAAATGCCAATTTTAATGTGCAAGTTCTCACTTGTAATGTGCCGTCTCTAATGAGTACGGTTTCACTTCTAAAAGAACTATAATTCATGAATGATTGTATGCTGCTGGTTTTTTTGAATATAGAGAACTTTGATTTTGATTTCCGAATGAGCGGGAGAAACTTGTTTTTTTTTTTTTAGGGGTACTGGTGGTTTTGACCATGGTTTTGAAACAGTTGCGACCGTCTAATTTCGCAACTGTTTGAAACAGTTGCGAATTCTCGACGTTGCAACAGTTGCAACCGAATATTTGCAATGGCAACGTATCCGTTCCGAAAAATTTCAACATCGACTTTCATAACAGAGCCTAACTATTGCGAACCCACTTTGCAACTGCCATTTACCGTTGCTAAGCACCAAATTTGGTGTAGTGAAGTTGTTACATAATCTAGTAAGTTTTATTATTAAGTGGTGGGTTCATTGACAGTTTTCAAATGATGATTGGTAAGCAGTGTAGCACCACGAACAGATGCAAGTCACTTTTCATACACACCGATCAAGTCAAGATAAAACTCAACCACATTCAAATTCCTTTACTACAAAAAAAGAAATAGAATGTTATAAAATTTGCTAAGCACAAAAAGAAAAAACTTCCTCAGCCCAAACCCAGATAAGACAGACCAAAGCTCATTAACATGGACCCAAACAAACATAAAGCTCATTAACATATGGAACACGAAGTATTTGCATGATAAGGTTAGATACAGGAAAAGACGTACTCAAATTGAATCCATTCAGTCTGACATAGGTGTGTGGTTGACTGATAAGTTTTGCATAGCTAATGAGTTAAAACGACATTTTTCTGAGATTAGTAAAACTTCAAATCCTCCTGACCCTATTGAGTTTCTTTGTGACCTTTCAACATGTATTACTGATGCTGAGAATGAAATGTTAATTAGCATACCCATTGCTGAAGAAGTTAGGGATGTTATTTTTCAAATGCAACCATGGACATCCCCTGGTCCAGATGGTTACCCACCTGGATTCCATCAAAAGATATGGAAGGTAGTGGGCATTGATACTTTTAAAATGGTACTGATTTTTTTCAATTCAAAACATTTATTGAAGCAAATGAATCATAGCTTTGTGTCATTAATTCCTAAATTTACTTCAGATTCCAGACCGATTAATCTTAGTAATGTAGAATATAAAATCATTAGTAATCTTCTGCTAGTAGACTTAAATTAGTCATGAAAAAATTTATTAGACCTTTCGAGGGTGCTTTCCTTTCGTCTAGACAGATAACCGATAATATAGTAATTGCTCATGAGTTAGTCGATAGTATGAGAAAAACTAAAGCTACTAAAGGTCTTATGGTTATCGAACTTGACATGTCAAAAGCCTTTGATAGAGTAGAGTGGAAGTTTATAATTGCTATTTAGAGAAAGTTAGGCTTCCACGATGATTGGTGTAGCCTAATTTATGAATACATTTCAACTGTCTCTTCTTCAGTTTTAATTAACGGTGCTCCAGGTGATCAATTCTTTCCTACAAGGGAGACCCCTTGTCCCTCTATCTGTTTATAATATGTATGGAGTGTCTTTCTATAATGATTATTAGTGCTGAAAATAATAATGTGATTTAGGGAATTAAGGCTACTAAATCTTGTTCTCCAATCAGTCATCTGTTTTTCGCAGATGACTGTCTCCTATTTGCCAAAGCCACTGTGAAGGTGCTAGGCAACTGGATAACATTATTAAGAGCTTTAGTAAATTCTCTGGTCAATCCATTAATTTGGACAAGTCTGGTTTGACATTCAGTCCAAAAATGGATAATGGTATAAAGAACCAAATTGTTGGTATTCTTAATATCAAAACCCTAGCTCTTAAATACAAGTATCTAGGTGTTCCTCTCCTTATTCAGCATAATAAAATGGAAACTTTTGGACACTTAGAAGGTAGATTTCATGACAGACTAGCTTCTTGGAAAGGTAAGAATGTTAATCAACCAACTAGAACAATTATGATTCAATATGTACTTAGTACCTTAGCCTCTCACCATCTTGATGTGTTTCCAATGCCAAAGAAACTGACTTACTGGCATACAAAAGAACTTCTGGTGGAACAAAAATCAAGGAGGAAGAGGTTTGTTTTTTAAGGATTGGGATTCTGTTGCTAAACATAAGGAGCAAGGAGGTATATGTATCAAAAAAACTGATGTTTTAAATGAAGAATTGCTTGCTAAACTAGCTTGGAGATTACTCACTGAACCTGACTCACCATGGGTCAAGTTAATGGAAAAAAAGTATTTTTCAGATCATAATCCTTTACATTGCACTGGGGATAGTGGATCTTGGGTCTGGAGAGGAGTTTGTAGAGGCTTAATTAGCGTTTATTAGGAAAAATTACTGTTGGGAGGTGGGTCATGGTAGAAAGATTTCGATTTGGAAAGATAAGTGGGTTCCCACCTTAGATAGTTTTCTGCCTTCTAGATTTAGTTCCAATAGCATACAAACTGTGGACCAATTTATAGTTCCAAACAGTAATTCCTGGAATATTGATCTCCCAAATACTTTGTTAGATAGTAATGTTGTTAGGGAAATTTTCAAAATTAGAATTCCCATTAAAGGTGAGGACAGACTTATCTAGAAGCCCTCTAGAAATGGAATGTTTACAATAAAATCTTCCTATAGAGTTGTTGATAATGTAGGCAACAATCAAATTGTTGATAGTGATACCTTGCTGATTAATTGGAACCAATTTTTGAAGCTTAATCTTCCACCTAAGATTCTCCATTTCTTATGGAAATGTTTGCAGGGTTGTCTGTCTTTAAAAGTTGGATTGTCTAGATATGTTAGTAACATTGACAGTAAGTGTGTCTTTTGTAAATCTGAGGATGAATCATTAGACCATTTATTTTTTAAATGTGACGTTGCTAGACAAATCTGGAATGTTATAAACCCTGTCTTGTTAAATAAACTTAATTTGAATTGTGTGCATGATTGGATAAAAAGTTGGGTTGACAAAGGAAACAATACTAGAGCAGGTACTAGTATCCAACATATGTGCTTAATTGCAGGTTATAGTCTTTGGCACATTCGGAAGCTAAGGTGTGCAGTTAACTTCGATAACGTACAAGTGCAGGTGGACTTAGTTGTGTCATAGATCAACAAGGATGTTAACAGCTGGAAGGATAGTAGAATGGGACTAAATCCTAGCAGAAGTCAGGATAATTCCAATGGTGGAAGGATACCTTGGACAGTTCCAAATACTGGATTTATAAAAATTAATTTTGATGCTTCGTATTATAAAGAAAATAAATGTATGAGTTGTGGACTGATTGTAGTTAATGATGCAGGTGATTTTCATGGAGCCTGGAGTAGCATCGACAGTAGCATAGGACGTGGAGCAAGCAGAAGCTCTGGCTGCGTTTGAGGCAATCAAGCTAGCTACGAGGAAACAAATTATTCAACTGCATCTGGAAGGAGACTGCTTAAATGTCGTTAATGCTTTGAAAGGAAGACAAGAGTCCATTAAATGGACAACAAATCCAATAATAAGAGACTCTTTAGAAATGTTGAAAGTTTTTGATAAATGGGTTGTTTCTCATGTTCCCAGAGAAACAAATAGTGTAGCCCATGAACTAGCAAAAAAAGCTAGTAATAGTCCTATTTCTATGTATTGGGACTCTGCGGCCCATGACTGGTTAGGGTCTCTGATATGAGATAAACTCTGTATGAACTCAGTTTAAGTTTCAATATCATTTCCTTATTAAAAAAAAAAAAAAGAAAAAAAAATAACAGAAAGCTTTTAATTCCTTCGAGAAAGGCTTGTACGTGCTTTAGTTTGACTGATCACTTCTTTCATGTCAAAGGTGGCATCTTCAAAAATCAGCTTGTTCTGATGGGTCCAATTAGTCCAAGACATTGCTGCTGGCACAACTTGCCAAAGCATGGAACCGGCACTTGAGATATATGTTATTTCTCAAGTGCTATGTTTTGCCAGAACTAATATGTGATCAGCATATGTTTTGCAAGCATGTCCAAAGATCAAAAGACCAAAACCCATTTTTCAGTAGCAAATATCGGGTCTGGGTAGGAGACAAGCTCCCAAAATATAGATCATAATTTTTACGCCGGTCTGACCAAGCCTTGCCCAACCCACGGATCCAACATGCAACAAGGGTGTGCAGTTGTTAACCCTGTCCATTGGGCTTCCAAGCCTAATTTCCATGCCCATATTTTCCTACAAGCCTGATTTCGTTTTCTTGTTGTCCATAATAGAATTTCGCTTACGGCATCTGGAAGTTAAAAGATTTGAGCCTCATACAATTCTTTTATGTCAGTTTGGATGTTGGTAAGCTATTGAATTGAGCGCGCTTAAAGTATGGCTATGCTGTAGGAACTATATTTG
>JAJJWW010017643.1:0-293066 GCA_023531295.1 Papaver armeniacum
TTAATTAAGTAAAAATCGAGTAAGGGGTGTAGTGTGGGATTTCCCGCAACTACATCCACAATACTTGAGAATTTTCATATTTTTCCACAAAACCAATAACACCCTTGCATTTTGTCTTGGAACTATAAGTTTATTTTTAAATGCACTAATAGCAATTAATGTTTGAAGACTTTTCTCACGGTTATAGATGGAAAATCTTCATATCTCTCTCCATTTCTTAATGCGTGAAAACTCTAAAAATATCATTTAAAGTGGAACGGAGGAGTATTTTATTTTTTATTTTTATTTTATATTTTTGTTCATTTTTTTTAAAATAATAATTAAATCTTTTAGTGTTTGATTTTTAATTAAGGAATTTATCCCGAGAGATGAGTTGAGGTTTATGAAGATGCCAACATTAACCGGCAGCGGGTATAGAAATTTGAATACGGTGCCAAACCCCAAGTATGACTCGATATGGTTGTTGTAGCATCAAATTATCTACGAGCTAAAGGAAGCCTTCGTAATTGTCTTTTATTATTGAGAATATGTATAAATACATTCGAGCCAAAGAGAAGCTCGCCTTTTGCCCCTGGATGCTCGTACTTAGATATGTGCAAGCTAAGGAAGCCTTCGTAATTATCTTGGCTGTTGAGAATGTGTATAAATACATTCAAACCAAAGATAAGCTCCGTCTTTTCCTTGGATGTAGCGTACTTAGATACGTCTGAGCCAAGGGAGTCCTCATAATTGTCTTTGGTTGTTGAGAATATGTATAAATACATTCGATCCAAAGATAAGCTTTGTCTTTGCCCCTGGCTGCTCGTACTTAGATACGTGCGAGCTAACGACAGCCTTCATTTTGATATTTGGTTGTTGAGGATGTATATGAATACATTGACCAGAGACGACCTTCTTCTTCTCCCAAAGCAGTTCATTTACATAGATGCGTACGTGCCAAAAGGCGATCTCAGTAGTCAAGGGATTTCCCACACTACACCCCTCACTATATTTTGTAGATCTAAATCATATTAATCACCTAAATTTTAAATATAAGTGCTAGAAATTTAAATAGACACATAAGATTTTTACGTGGTTCGATCAATGTGATCTACATCCACGATTCTTCACTATGATTGTTGAGGTTACATTTGAATTACATTGAGAATCTCCATTAATGGATATTTTCTAGAGCTCTAGATCTAATAATTTGGGGAAGAAGATGATAAAGAAAATAAATCTCTCTCTAAAAATATCTCTCTCCTCCTAAAAGTGTCCTCCCAAAATTATTCCTCTCTTTCTCTCCAAAATTATTCCTCTCTTTCTCTCTCCTGCTCTCCTCTTTATATAGGTGTTTACATAGTGGATGACAGCTCACATACAGCTCATATTCTCGAGAGCTCTTTGATGATTTCGCAGGCTCTCGCTACCTTCTCTCGAGACATTCTCGCGAGTCTTGCTACCTTCTCTCGAGACACTCTCTCGAGCCTTGCTACCTTCTCTCGAGACACTCTCGCGAGTCTTGCTACCTTCTCGAGACACTCGCGAGTCTTGCTACCTTCTCTCGAGACACTCTCTCGAGTCTTGCTACCTTCTCTCGAGACACTCTCGCGAGTCTTGCTACCTTCTCTCGAGACACTCTCTCGAGTCTTGCTATCTTCTCTCGAGACACTCTCGCGAGTTAAGAAAATAATTGAATCTCGCACGCTAAGAAAATATGTTGTGCGATATTTGAATCCTACATCTTGCCTCTTTTTCCTTGAATATTGCTTGAAGAGCGATCTTTAAGGAAAAATCATTGTTAATAGTAATCTTTGGTCTTTGTTGATGAAGGAACGAGCGGAAGAATACTGGACTTGAAAAGTACGTACTTGCCTCTATTCTTTTTGCGAAGTTCAAGCTTTGAGAAGTATATATGAAGTATCGTTTCTTGAATTATGCGAAGTATGAAGTATCCTTGAAGAAGTATATGAAGTACTTAATCCTCGAAATATATATAAGAAGTATGAAGTATCCTTTGAGAAGTATAAGAAGTACTTAATCCTCTAAATATAAGAAGTATTGCGAATCCATCATGCGAAACTCTCGCTCCATGTTCTTTGCCTCATGCTATGCTGTAATGCAAATAAAAATTTAGATTAGTATTCAACATTTCTTTTATCAAAAATATTCATTTAATTGCAAGTTCAAATCATTTTTCTTTGTTTTGATTTCCTTTGTATAACTTATTTCGTTTCATCCGATAAACATCCTTCATGGAGATGATCCTAATAGGTACCCCTTATATGACGCACTTTAGGTACATTGCCTCTTGCGAAATCCTAGAGTAAATTCGCGAACTAGGGTGTACGCCATAAAGGTTTGCCCGCTACTACTCTCCATGTTGGATATCATTCTCATTTGAAACAAAGCGAGTATTTAAGGGAAATATATAAATTGATCTGTGCGAGATATTGTTCTCGAATTATTGTAATCGTGAAATCTTTGTAGTTCTGAAATCTTTGTAATTCTGCGATTGTATCGCGTTTTGTAAATCAAATCAAAAATCTTTTATTTTTTGTAAGTAAAATGTTTAAGGAAAGTGATACTTAGCTTTTTGTGGTTTGTTGTTGTCAATCTCTAAAAGCAAAAAGAAATGTGAAAAGTGAGACTTGAACCCATGACCTCGCTTCTTGGATTTTCGCAACATACCAACATTCTAACTCTCTCTCGCGAAATTCATTTGCGAGATAATCATCAACTTTCTTCTTTGCGAGATAAGCAAAGTGCGTGCGAAATTTCGCATAACAAAAATAAGTGTGCGAGAGCAAGAATTGATCCTGCGACCTTCTGCTCACATTCATGCCTCGACCAAGTTTGTGCTAGCCATGCCTCTGCGAAGTGTTTTGCGAGATAATCACCTACTTTCTTCTTGCGAGATACTTTATTTGCGAAAAATCCATGCAAAAATGGACGTTCAATGGGACTTGAACTCGCGACCATGAACTCATTAACCTCGCAGGTGACCAACTGTGTCTTGCCTTTTGTTTGCGAAAGAATGAAACAACCTTGCGAGATTATCCATTTTTTCCCCTCTTTGCGAAGCAAAAAATTCTTTGCGAGGAGGGAGATTCGAACCCGCGACCTCTGGTTTGCATACTTCTTCTCTGACCATCTGGGCTATTTGCTGCTTGCGAAATAATGAAACAATATTGCGAATATACTCATTTTATCCTCTCTAGGCTGTAGAAAAAATGTGAAAAATATGACTGTGGCGAGATTTGATCTTGCGACATCAAGCTTCTTCGCTCCAACTAAAACCATCTCATGCGAACTTCTTTTTGTGATAAAATTCCGCGTTTTGTTCTTATCCTTTTCTTCATTCTTCCTTTATTTCCTTCAACAATTTTCCTCTTTTCTTTTTCTCCCGAATATGAAATCTTCCATTAAAAATTAGCTTTCTTCCTTGAATTTCATCACATCAACCTATTTTTTCTCTTTCCTCTTTTCATGTCCTTGAATTGTTGACGGTGTTTTCTCCCCGAAAGTGTGATTTCTTCCATAAAACTTCCATTTTTGAACCCAAATTTTGTAGATCTAAATAAAAAGTATGAACAATAACTACTTTTCATGGAAATTTCTCTTAAAGTTTATAGATCCAATTGAATTCATCACCAACAGTAGCCGTTTTTTCTAAACTTTCTTGAACCAACAAGATTAGGTCCCTGTTTCTAGCGCATATGTAGTAGCAGGAAATCCCACACTACACACCTTAATCAATTTTGCTTAATCAATCCATTGAAAGATGTAAGATCAAGAATATTTATTGATTGAATCCATGAAATGTTTTACACCGGAAAATAGAATTACACTTAGAAGTTAAAACACTCTTAAACTTTCTCTCTCCTAATGACTTGCCTAACAATTCCAAAAAGATCTCTCTCACAACAGATTTACTCAACCCTTTATATAGGGTAACACATAGTGGATGACAGCTAGTTATCCTTTATTTTCGGGAATGTCCCGCGAAGTGTCGCAAATGCACAAACATTCGTTCTCGCGACACTCCTTACTCCTCGCCAAGTTTCACGTCTCCTTTATGTTTTGCTTGTCGTTATTCAATGCGTCGTTTATTTTAGCTGTCTGCGACTGCCTCGCGACATCGTCGTTTATTAACCCCGCGAGCCCTGTACGTTGCGATATTATAATCCTACACAGTCTTAGTTGTTATCTTTGGCTGTTGAGAAGAGCCAAAGATAACCTTCGTCTTTATCTTTTTCCTTGAATGTTGAGAAAGTATATGGATACGTTCGAGTCAAGGACAACCTTCGCATTTTGCTTTGGATGATGAGAACGTATATTTACACGTTCGAGCCAAAGATAACCTTCGTCTTTTCCCCTGGCAGTTTGTACTTAGGTATGTACGAACCAAGGATAGTCTTTGTTTTGGTCTTTGGCTGTTAAAAATGTATATGAATACACTCAAGCCAAAGATAAGCTTTATTTTCACTCCAAGAATTCGTAATTTCGACCTTCGTATTTCCGTTTCCTGAGAGTAAAGAGAACAAGGAGTAGGGTACGTTCTTAATAGCACTGTTAGGAAAAATCATGAAGAGTAATTATAGAACTTAACATAGATACATTTTCTGAGCTCTTGTTTAATAGAACTGTCCAATGTTTGGGACATAATTCCTAAATGAACCTCATATTCGAAAACGGCAGCCAAGATCGCAAGCCGAGGTAAAGAAGGTTCCTCAGATATTCAAAAACGACAGAGAATACTGCAAGCTGAATAAAAGAAGGCATTTGTTAAAGAAAATGAATCTCAGTTCATAAATAATCTTAGGGATTTTACTCCAAAACTTTTACTGAGATTTCTTCGAAAGCTAAGGTATTCCGATCCAGAGAAGGTTTGCTCTTGAGCAAGAAAATAATAATAAAATAATTGCTTTTTTTAAGCTTTCAAAAGTGTTTTTTTAAAAGGTGTTTCTTAACCACTTTTTGTAGATCCGTAAAATTTCAAGCTTTTTGAGATTTATTACTCTAAAAACTTTACAAAGAAGTGATAAATCATTACAAGAAAGTGGATCTACCTTTCTTAAATCGATATATATGATCTTCTAACGAAGATCTAAACAAAAATATGATGAAATAACATAAATAACGAAAATCGGGAGCCTTTTTCGGTCCAATTCGTTCTCGCCAACCGTGACTACTATTTTTTCCATAGTCTACGTAATATGAAGAGCCCAGAGAATCCAATACTAAGTAGTATGGATACCTCATTTGAACCGATCTTCGCTAAGTAAATAAAAGGTATGTCCGAAATGAGATCTGCTCAGAAGATCATATACTAAGTAAGTATATATACCTTGCAAGAGCAGATGCTAGGAAAACAAAGTTATGTCTGTAATACATAGGCGAGTAAGAAAATAAGCTAAATAAAGAGATATCTCGGATGACAGATAACTCAGAAAACAAAGATAACTCGGTAAGTAAATATCCAAGACAAAAGATAATGTAAGTGCATCTAAGTTATCATCACACAAGAGATTACGTGGTTCGGTTAATTATAACCTACGTCCATGGGTAAACTTGTGTTGATGGTGGTTTTTAGCTTAGGGTTAAAATTGTAAAACCTTGCATCTGATGTGACGTCACTCTGTAAGGAACGGAGCCATGAGTGTTAACCTCTCCACTGGCATATTTATTGCCGCCAAGCCCTAACTTTGGCCACGATGCCAAATCCTAGCCTTGGCCACGACGCCAAGCCTTAACTTTGGCCACGGCGCCAGAAACTAGCCTTGGCCACGCCGCAAACCTCTAACTATGGCCATGATGCCAAAACCTAGCCTTGGCCACACTGCCAAGCTATAACTTTGGCCATGGCGCCAAATCCTAGCCTTCGCCACGCCGCCAAGGCATAACTTTGGCCACGACGCCAAATCCTAGACTTGGCCATGCCGCCAAGCCCTAACTTTGGCCACGGCACCAAATCTTAGCCTTGGCCACGCCGCCAAACCCTAACTTTGGCCACGGAGTCAAGTCCTAGCTTTGGCCATGCCACAATGCCATAGGTGTGGCCATGCCACAGCCATGCCACACGCACTAATTAGGGTTTCGACATGCCAAACCCTAATTTGGGCAAAATTGCTACGCCAACCAAGCCAAATAACGTTTCCCAGAGTGTTGGGATCGATGTGGTAACAGGGACAATGTTGCCAGAGCCATATTTGGGTCTAACACCGTATGCCAAAACAAATGCCACTTGCCACGCCACCTGCCACGCCAGGCGACACTATGCTAATGGCGCCACTTTGCTACACAACAAAGATATGGCCATAATCAACGACTACCCTTCCTCATGAGATGCAATCTCAGCCATCCAAGTTCGCCACCGAACCGATCGACTTGCAACAAGTTCAGGGCAACCAGCTAGTGGCCATGACTACGCCAGGCGCCACTTACACCATCGTGCCACTAGCATGCACAGGATATGCCAGTCATGCTGCAATGCCACTGGCGTACACCAAAAATGCCACTGTGACATTACCAGGCACCAACAGAAGGTAGCCATAATCAACGGCTACCCTTCTTCATGATATGCAATCTCAGCCATTCAAGTTCGCCACCAAATTGACGAACTTGTGGCAAGTTTTAGGCGGCCGGCCAAGGGCAAGCCTAATAGCATCACATGCTATTTTCCTATGGAAAGTCTCTTGACTTTGACTTGCCACACATAGCAACTTGCTACATTTTTTACATTTAAAACACTCAAGACATCAAACATGTCACAAACTGGGGGATACTCATCAGGTATTGGTCCAGCGGTTTCAATGATGCGGCGGTGCAATGTCCTGTTATAAGAAAGTGTCATGAAGTGGGATAATTAGTGGTGATGAAAGTGGTGTAAACTAATTCACTTCCTTCATAATGGAAGCATAATGCCTGATTTACACGTTACTCTATTCTTCCACCACTTAATCGTTTCATTTCCTACGAGACCATGGTACGTTTCAATATGACTTGTATAAATAGGTTTCATCCATTTACCACGAAACAACAAGTTTTTGGTCGGCAACACTACAGTATCTAGAAATCACCTGGTAGCTTTCCATTCTGCTAGCCAGTTCTACTTTCAGATACAAGTCATAAACAACCACACCATCGGAATCAACGATTCCGGTCTCAACACTCTCTTCGCTTCCTCCCTAAAACCAACCCTTCTCCTTCATTTTGTGACCGAAGCAAGCCTCGGAACAGCCATTTTCTTGGTTTAGCAAAGGATTAGCTGATTGATCTCTCGAATCAAAAGTACTCCCGTGCAAAGTGCATTGTTTAGGGTTTGGATTCGTTTCTCATCCACACACCGAAATTACCAAAATCGCGAGAAACGGTTTTCACCCATAAACAATTGGCGACCACGTGGGAGGTTAATCTCTCAGTTGCAAATTCAACTCTCAATTCCGTCATCCTACCAAATGCAATGCTTCAAGCGCATCATCCAAGAAAAGATGGATTGGGGAGAATTACGTCCTGGGACTAGAGATTCTCCGCCTTACCGCGGATCGACATGAAGATGTTTCACAGAGACAACAAAGAATGACTCGGGGACTTTTCGCGACAAGGAGGGTGTCACATAAAGACTCGGATTTACTCCCTGAAGATTCAATTTTGGTGAAAGGCTCTAAAGTGAGTAAGTTTTGTCAGACAATGTTCACACGATCTCTTGTTTGGGTTTTCACATTTGCAATGGAAGCCGATAACCCAATCATCCCAATATTTCATATATTTCCTTTTCTTATGCAACATTCACGGTTTCACAATTCTCCGAATGACTTTGCTACCTACATTCGCAATTGATTTTGACATAGGGATTGATCAAAGGGCCATTATTCCAAAATAATCCAAAAACTCTTATAAGAAACAATCATCTATCAATCAAGAAACGTAAAACCAAAACATAAACTAGGAGTTTCTTTTGCCTTTAAAAAAAAAAAAAAAAAAAACTAAAAAAAGGAAGTTCGAGAAAATAAAAACATTTAAGGAAAATTGCCTAACAATGGCTTGCTCTTGGAGAAAATATCCTTCATGCTTTGAAGAGCCGCCTGTTTCAGCTTCAACTCCCGGGATAACTTCTTGACTTTTACCTCCTGTTGATTAATCAAATCCTCGGAAGGGCCATCAACCGCTTCAGCCTGCAGCCTTTGGATCTCGGAAAATCCCTCACAGAACCAGGAGGCGTTAAACTCAAAGTTTACACACATATCCCGATGGAATTCCCAGCTTTTGACTACATCTCCAGAAAAAGTGTGTCCAGTCACGCCACACATGTCATGGATTGAAGATAAGGTTTCCTCCACGCACTTAACCAATGCAAAGCGGCTATCAACCTTCCTGGTCGTGGAGATATGCCCATACCTTTTCCATATCTTGGTATATAGCTCCGCAAACTTCACCGGCTTTGAATCCTCCAATCAACACGTGACCTTCAAAAGGAGCCTCAAATGGAGGATCAAAAATGACACCCCGCGGCCGGATGTGCGACTAGCAAAGACTCTTTGGGAGCAATCACGCCCGTCGTCACGACAGCGTTTTCGCCATCGGAGATACATCAACATCTTCATGATGATCAACCCCATCTCAGATCACCACGGTACGGTTTCCATGACTCGGAGACACTGCTACACCTTCATTGTCGTGGATCTCCATCTCGAGTTATTTTTGCGGCCTCTTCCCGTAAATATCACCAATTTAACATTTATTCGGTATAAATAAATAATCCAAGAGAAAAGTGTGGAAAATTCACCGACTCATTTGTGGGCCCCCGGAGGAAAACTCGCTGTTATATTCAGAAGTGCTCCTCTCGTCACTAGATCTCGAGCTTTCTTCCTCTTTGGATTCTTCTTCAAGAGATTTAGTCTCTTCGTCTCCTTTCTCAAGAGGCATCGTTTTTTGGTCGTGGAAAGTCTGGCAAAGATATTCGAGTTTTCAAGACCCTGGGACCAAAAAAAAAAAAAAAGAGGAGTCAGTAACGAAATGAAAAATTTGTGTAATTCAGCCAAGTTAGTGAGGGAACCATACACACATGTGTGTTGAAAGAACTGAAAGTCACAAGGGCCGTCGAATCCGATAGAAAGCCACCTGCACGATTTTTCGACCTTTACTCCTTTTTCTGGGGACTGTGTAAATCCGGGCTAGAGGATTTTCGCTTGCCCGAAGGAAGCTGTTTCAACAATTTATGCTTTTCTAGAACCGCAGAGGAAGTTTTTCCACATGGCTTTGTCACAACATCCTGCACGAACTGATGAATGGCGAGGAACTCATCTTGCCATAAAATGTTACATTTAGGAGTCGTCACAGGTTTTCCCGAGAGCAAGAAGGGAAGACTTTTATCCGGTGCAAAGACGTTGTAACCAAGAATAGCGGGTAACAATTCATCTAGAGCTGTCAGCGGGCGACGGAATAGGACTCCCTGATCAAAGCCCATATGTCGAGTATCCCAATCAATGTTGTAAGAGACTACTCTACAAGATCCTCTCGAAAAAAAGATGGCACATACCTGCATATGCGGCTTCGCAAGAACACAATTTCTCCAATGCTCATATTCTCGCGGCGAGAATGCAATATCATGTTTGGTGCGGAAGCAAAACTGTTTGGTTGAACTATGGAGGTGTGGACCGGAGCCCAAGGACGAAAGTTAACTTCATGTGCATTGTCAAGAAAATCAATGAGCTTTGAGCCGGGCCTTGGACACCTATCCAACCAACGGAGTATCCTGGAGCCGCCATACGTATCAGGAAATGAGGTTTTCGGGTTAGGAGCGTAATTTTTGAAATGCTCCCATAACCATGCTTGGAGAAAGGCGACATGGATATACGAGTCTACTTTCATATACCCATTAGAGACGTACATGTCTCGCTACTAAGTGATCCAGATGGGTGTACAAAGAGCCAAGAAACAAACTGTCGATGTGAAGAGCAACGCCTTTCGCTAATTTGATAGAAAATTTGATGAGCTTCTGCCTTATCTCCTTCTTTCCAGAGCCATCATCAAAAATGTCTCTGGATAGCCACTTAATTAAAAATGCAAAGCAACATAGAGTGTATCATCCAGCACTTGATCCGACTCCGTCTCATCGTGGAACCACTCGGACACCCACCAGTTATAGAAGCACCTTTCCTCATAATTATTTCGAACATATCTTGTTGCTTTGTGACCAAGGCGGCGTGTATTTTTCTTCTTCCTCGGACAAGACAACGTCGAGTTTCCCAATTATTGGAAGACTCAACAGTAACGCCTACGCTTTCCAAGGAAATAGTCATCTCACCCCATCTACATGTAGCCGTGTGAGTTTCCAGGACACCATCCGGGAGATGAAAGTAATCAAGCCCGCAGCGTCTTTCCCGATTTGAAGTGTTGCGAAGCCATGACAAAGCATTCATGATTTTAGCGAGTCAAATTAGCTCTTACATGGTCTCGGCTCATTATGAACTTCATCCATTTGTCATAAGAGCAAAATGGACTATGAATGATTTTGAAGTCTATGGGAGAAGCCGGATACTCTTTCTTCTGAAGACAAAACCTCATTATACGCCCTGGATTGACTGATTGAACTTCTCCATCATTCTCTAAATCATTCAGAAGAGTTTCCACGAATTTGGGATGGGTCCTTGTAACCGTAAGAGACTTCGTAAAGAAATCATCATCTCGTGTTCGGCTTGGAGTTGTTAGCACTTCTCGATACGGCTTATGTAACCGCTTTCAGTGACATCTTAACAAAATTCCTTATGATTTTAAGGTAACTACAATAAGGAAAAACAAAAGTTACTACTTTGAAGAAAACCATACATGGAGATTTTTTCAGAATCTGGGTACGATAATCAAGAGCCAACAACGAATTTTCTACGGGAAAATTTTCCTTTGGCCACATGTCATGGCACTCACGACTAAAAGGAATGGGGATTGATGCCTACTCAATGGGATACATGTGATGTCACTTCTGGGGATACACTCTTGGCTGAAACTAGACAATGTCGCGGGGAACATGTAAAGCCGCGAGAAGCATACCCTCAACCAAATTACGCTTGGCCAAGGGAATTGTGCTCATGGACAAAAAGAAACCCTACATCTAGGTTTTTGATGGAGAAAAGAGCAAATGAAGTCGTCCGCCCATACATGCTTACCTAACACAATAATTGGTTTCGTTGTTGTGGCTAACGCTATTACAATACTACTAGCAAAGAGGAATCATTCATATTGAAGAATTTTTACAAGTTCATGGAGGTCATGCCTATGGCTAGGGTTTACACCAACATGGAAGAGCGAGATAAAGGAAGAAACGTTGGAATACATACTCGGATTATGCTCTCTCTACTTTATTGCTACCACTCCGCCACTAGCACTAAGATGTGGAAACAAAGCCAATAATACGAGGTAAAGAGGATAGGTGGCGCCTTTTATAGGCATAACACTTTTTGGAGTTCGAATGGAGGAAGGTTTCTTATTTTGGGATATACGGAAAGAGGCAACCGAACCCACGCCGGCAAAGCTCCATGGCGCCAACAGGCTGATCGTGTGTCAATCCGTCAAAAATAATTTCACTTTCTTACTCACTAAATTTAAATGAAGCACAAGGTAAGGAAGAGTTCGTATCCATAGGCAAATTTTGTCTTATTTCTTCTCTAACTGATCTTGAACGTGATCTTGTAGTGCTTCTTGACCTCCTATTTTGTAATCTTATGTTTTCCATCCTCAATTCATGATTTTGCCTTGTCAAATCCGCACGTTCTTCTGCTTCTAACCGCCTTTCTTCATGTATTGTTTGTCTCAATGCCTCTAATGCTGCAATCTCTTTATTCTCATGAATTATCCCTCCAATTACTTCTTGGTATCTCTCCTCTTGTCCATTGCCTCCTAATTGCTGCTCTTCTCCCATTTCATCTACAGAGTCTGACCGCCAAGTATGTACACTCACTCTGTCGTAATCCACAGTTCTATTTTGTACTGGTGGTGTACGCTGAATTGGCGGTGGAATTTAATCTTCTCTATTGTTCCTTGTATTCATTCTTGAAGATTCCCCCATCTCGTCTCTCCTTTCTCCAGCAAATCTCCTACTCCTTCTAATAGTTGTTGGTTGTTTTGATGCATGTCTTCTTCTAGCCATTTTTCAATCTTAATGAATTGTTGAAAATTATATGAAATTCCTCCCCTATTATTCCAAATTTTTTAAAATCACAATGTCAATCTTCAATCAATCCCTGTTTCTAGCGTCATATTTAGTAGCAAGAAATCCCACACTACGCCCCTCACAAGAATTCACATAATCAAGTCATTTTAAGATGAACAATTATATTCTTTATTGATTAAAACTCACAAGTGTTACAAGATGGAAAGGAAATAAGCTAAAGAATTTACAACCGCTCTAAACTTTCTCTCTCTTGATAACTTGCTCCTCACTCGAAAAAGATCTCCCTCTCTTAAGCCTATTCGGCTCTTTATATAGGACATTACATAGTGGTTGACAGCTGCTGTCCCTTTTATTTTCGGATCGACTTGCGACATTCTCGCGAATGTACAAATATTAAATCTCGCAACATTCCTAAATCTCGCTAGATCTTCACATCTTTCTCGTGTTCAAGCTGTCGTCATCCATTGCGTCATTTATATTATCCATCGACATTTTCGCAATGTGTTGTTTACGGATTTCGCAAGGGTGTTGGTGATGCGATATTCTGATCATACAGTACAATACGCCCGTTATAAGAAAGTGTCATGAAGTGGGACAATTAGTGGTGATGAAAGTAACGGTGTAAACTAATTTACTTCCTTCATCATGGAAGCATAATGCCTGACGGTTACACGTTACTCTATTCTTCCACCACTCAATTGTTTCCATTTCCTACGAGACCATGGTACATTTCAATATGACTTGTATAAATAGGTTTCATCTATTTACCACGAAACAACAAGTTTTTGGTCGGCAACAAGACAAAGATATCTAGCGGTAGCTTTCCATTCGCTAGCCGGCTCTACTTTCGATACAAGTCATAAATAACCACACCATCGGTAATCAACGATTCTCGGGTCTCAACACTCTCTTTCGCTTCCCTCCCTAAGACCAACCCTTCTCCTTCACTTTGTGACCGAAGCAAGCCTGGAACGACCATTTCTTGGTTTAGGCCGAGATTATGCAGATTGATCTCTCAAATCAAAAGTACTCCGTGCAGGTGCATAGTTTAGGGTCTTCTAGTTCATCTAGAATGGTACATGCATGAAGGTGTAGAATAATTTTATATTCGAGAGCGAGAAAGTCACTTAGGAATTACAACCGGCGACAACATTTTTTGACCAAAGAAATAATTCTGCAACGTATATAAGTTTAGGAAGAGTATTCCTTGCACATCACCCGAAATAAGCAACGGATATAACAACAACCAATCAAATAAAACGTTGACAAAAACCAAAATGGAACCCACAAAAGTTTTAACAATCGTTGCACAATTTAAAATATACGTTGTACAAATTAAAATATACGTTGTACAAATAAGCAAAAAAAACGTTGCACCAACAATTGTGCAACGTTAATAAAAGTTGCTCAAAATAATTTGTGCAACGCATAGTATGTGTTGCACACCAATTTGCAGCAGCTTTTTGCCAACAGTTATTACCGTTGCACAAATTATGCGCAACGTTTATAAACGTCACAAAAGCCTATTTTGGTGTAGTGTCCAGTGACAATGCCCGTAATACCACCACTTCAAATAGGAGCCGTCCTCGGCTCCGAATATGTATTCAAACCCAGATCTCCGACGTTCCCCTCGCCCTTCATGAGAAGCACTGGACCAATCCCGCACCGCACCTTCCCACCCTCGGGTGTGAACCGTCAGTCGCTCTCCGATACCATTTGTAATGACCCGTCCCTCCACCGATATTGTCCCCACTTAGCCACCGTGGTTATCCTAAGCAGTGGGGGTTTCAACGGGCATCGGCTGAAGTAATCCCAGAAACTTCCCGATGGTCACCCATCCCTGGATTGCTCCCGCCCAAGCACGCTTAACTGCAGTTTTCTGCCAACTCGGAGCCAATTGTCAGCCGAAAATTCCTCGGTGTTAGGAAAGGACAAACCATTACCTATATTCCATTCCATCGGCGAACCATCTTTGCGAAATCGGGGTATTAACAAATACTCAGGACTTGAACCCTGGCACCTGCGGGTATTCCATCTGCACGGATTTGTAATGACCCGTCCCTCCACCGATATTGTCCCACTTAGCCCTTTGCGGTTATCCGGCGGTGTAGGGTTTTCAACGGGCATCATCATGCGGTAATCCGACAGAAACTTCCCGGATGGTCACCCATCCTCGGATTGCTCCAGCCCAAGCACGCTTAACCGCAGAGTTTTCTCACAACTCTTGAGCCAATTGTGCGAAAAGGCCTCGGTGTTAGGAAAGGACAAACCATTACCTATATTCCATTCCATTGGCGAACCATTTGCGAAATCTGGGTATTACAATACCACCACTTTAAAGTGGAGCCGTCCTCGGCTCCGGAATATGTATTCAAACCCAGATCTCCGACGTTCCCTGCCCTTCATGAGAAGCACCTGGACCAATCCCGCCAGCACACCTTCCCACCCTCGGCAGGTGAACCGTCGTCGGCTCTGATACCAATTTTAATACCCCGATTTCGAGGTGGTTCGCCGATGGAATGGAATATAGGTAATGGTTTGTCCTTTACTAACACCGAGGCCTTTTCAAAGACAATTGGCTCGAGCTGGCGTAAAACTCTCGCAATTGCGTGCTTGGCCGAGTAGTCACAGATGGGTGACCTCTCGGAAGTCGCTGTTCTTGGACGACCGCAATAGGCCACCAAAATCCCACACCGCCGGATAACCTTTGATGAAAAGTGGGAACAATATCGGTGTTAGTTGGGATACAACTAGGGGTCGTTCCCTTGTGCTAGGGTGGGGGAGTATGCTGGGCGATTATGCAAGATACTGCTCTCACAAGAGACAAGGAACGTTTGCATTATACCGAGGCCTTTTCAAAGACAATTGGCTCCAGATTTGGCGTAAAACTCAGTTAAGCGTGCTTGGGCTGAGCAATCCGGGATGGGTGACCATCCAGGAAGTTTTCACGATTACCGCTAGCCGATGCCCATTGAAAACCCCACTGTAGGATAACCGCAAAGTGGCTAAGTGGGGACAATATCGGTGGAGGGACGGGTCATTACAATGCCACCTTATCTTCCTCCACGTGCCATCGTGAACTGTGAAATTAACCTCTATAAAAGTTGTACCTTTATTGGCCACGTACCTTCGCCAGTCAGAGGATGCCACCTTAGCTTCATCCATGTGCCATCGTGAACTGTGAAACCTCCGTACAAGTTATACCTTCGTTGGCCGTGTACCTTCGCTAGTCGAGGATGCCACATACACTAAGCCACGTGAGTGAATACCTCGCACCTTCGCATGAAAATGTTGTACAGGCTGCTCAGCTGCCTCTGTCAAACAGACACACCCACGTGCCTATACTATAGCCTATTGCTTTATAATTAAGAAATCTTGGTAGTGTTTTGGTATAATACGTTGTAGCGTACTTTGCTACTCCAACCTTTAATTGTGCGCCACACGTTAATGAAGATAACCTCATAATTAAGCATCCTAAAAAGAGATGTTGTGTGTGTCGTTGTAATATAATAATAAGTTTCTCCACCTTTAATGTTGTGCCACATGACACAGTAGATTTTTGGTACTCACACCTTGGAATTCCAATTGGCTCACATTGGCGCAGTGTTTCTGTTTGGGAGCATGTTTTGGCCAGAATGAAGCAGAAGTTGGAGACTTCGAATAAAAGAAAATTGAATAAAGTCTGGTAGATTGGTTCTTATCAAGAGTTGTCTTGCTAATTAAGTGGATATGCACGACATTGACGACCAACCCCAATGTAGAAGCTTGTGGAATAACGCCGTGAAGATGGTTCCTATAGTTCAAAGCATCGCGCACTTCAAAGGTAAGAAATGGTCAAGGGATACTACCCATAGTATAATTTGGAGCATTGGGAGACAATTATGAGTGACTAATCTCCTTTATTCGTGTCATCGAAAATAGAACGAGTTCTCGGATTTTCAGAAGAGGAACATGCACTGTTTTCATCTGCAGTTTACCTGTCTTGGTCTGCATTCAGCTGCGTCGACTATAAACATTCTTGCATTGATTGGGGGTATTATAGCTTCAACTATATTTAGGTAATATGATCCTGCTCCTATTGCATCTGTAGCTTGGGAGGATTTTTGCAGCTTCTTATGTTTGCGGTCTCTTGTTTTTCCTTCCAATCTCACCGCATTGGTTGAGGTGTTAAAATATCAATTATAGTTTGGTAGTTAACTTCATTCTATTTGCAGTTTTAGCTTGATAGATCTTTGCAGATGTTTTGCATTCTCTGCATTTTTCATTCACAGTCTTGGGACCTGTGGTTGTATTTGCTTTAGTGTAACTCTCTATTATTCATGCTTTTTCAATATAACCTTTTCTTTCAAAAAGATAAATAAATACTAAGACGACTAAGGACAATTTATCAATTGTACCACTGGTTACAGGATGTATCCAAGAATATTTTAAAACAGAGGGTCAATTTAATAACAAAATTGCTAAACTATCTTCTCTCGAATCTTTTTTTTTTTTGTATAAAATCATTGCGCACTTTTCTTTGGATCGTACCCTTTTCTAATGCTTCCAGGTGAAGGCCAAAAGTTGATCGGCCACAAATAAGAGTATAATAAATTGGGGAGAGCTGAGCTCATTTTAAATTTTGACTACGGATGTATATTTTAGATAGTACTCCTTATTTGCTTCAGAAAATAAAAAAGAAAAAAGGTAAAAATAGAAAAATGAAAGACCTATTTTATACGGGACAAAGTATAATGTTTGGTAACATGGTAAATGGAATCACACGGCAATATGTTTAGAACTGCGTGGATCTTCAACCGTAGGATAGTTTCTCGGTGAAAGATTTTGGACAGTGTGAAATAGTTTATAGGATGACATGATACGTATGCCATGATTACTTTATAAAAGGTGAATAACAACTTCTTGCTAATGGCATTTAAGAGAACCTACTATCCATACGGTCAAAACCTTTCCTAATGGTATTGCCATGAGAAGAATTTCAAATGCAATATGGTTCATGACATGTTAGCATCATTGTTTAGTATCAAAGAGTTCGTTCCACCTTGTTTATATCCTAGTTCATAAACGTTTGTCCTCAATCATCATCTAAATAGTGTTATGAGTGAATGTTTTATAAATTAAGGATGATCCATTAACAACATTTTTGCAAGACTCCTATACTTGAACATCCTAACATTCTAATACATAAACGGCAAACTTAGAAAAATGGTGCATGTAATCTAGTTTCTCTAATGATACAAAAAGTAGTTGGGGACACAAATATGGTATGAATTTGAATCTAACATATTTGGTGGGGGTAACATTATCTGAAGAACATAAGGCAACTATAAGCATATCAGTGGGGTGAGCCACTCATTTACTAGTTCATAATATTTGGAAAATTTTGGTAACCCTTTTAATGTCCCTAGTTTAATGTTCTTTAAGAAAATAAATTTTCCGAAAGATTTGTTGATGTCGCAAAAGTACTTTTTTTGCTTGCTTAGTTGAATTCACATCACCTGCTATTCGAGATATTTACTTAGTCGTTTGAATTACATCATGATTTTATGAATAATAGCTCGTTGTGATTATCAAAAAAAAAAGAAAAAAAAACTTGTTGTTGATATTTTTTTTAATATGTATTTAGAGAAAAAAGTGTTGATAAATTTAAATTTTCTGGAAAAAAACATATTTTTTAGCTTAGCGATTTATTGTAATTTGTCATGTACATCTATAATTGAAAATTTATGCCGCCTTGAATTGATTTATGTTTAAACGGTGTATTCTAACTTGTCACGTAATCAAGATGAAACATATGATAGTTAAAGAAAACATTCGGGATTGACTTAAATTAGCTAAACTTTTTAATCTCGAAATATGCGGCGATACAAAACTATGTATTAACAGCTAAAGCAATCATAAGCTACACGACAAAATATCCGTTATTCGGTAATGGGAGTTTGTCATCACAGTAAAAAACTACATTATGTTTGATCTTGGTTTTATTGTGGTACACTAATGTCATGTAAACTCAAGATAATCTTAATCGAACTTTAAGTATACAAAGTCTCGTAAAATCAAGTTTGGTAAAGAAAAAAAATCTTGTTATTTAGAACTTGAATATATATATATATATAATAGTTTTCCTAACACCCATTTTAAAAGGCCATGGTAAGAGGAGCGAGAGATGTTCTTCCAATGAGGTGAGGAGGTGGCTTCATTTGATGGGTTTATTAAAAAAAAAGCTATTTCCACGGATCTTTCCACAAAGTCGCTCCTCCCTTCCTAAGTAGGAAGATCTTATGGAAGGATAGCTTTTGTAAGACTCCTCTTTCAAGATGGTGCCTTTAGAAGACCCTTGATAGCACACCAAATACACACTTTCTCAAATGGATAAAATAAAGATATGGTAAAAACAAAAAGTAATGTAAATTCAACTCCTTATTTACTTATAAATACCCTAAGTATGATACCTAAATCCAAACCAAATCACAAAGTCATGTTTAGAGGAATCACCTAGTATTAGCTTTTTCTTTCTCCCATATATATATATACCAAAATACTTGCTTTCCAATTTCCATAAAATCCACCAAACACCACCAAAACAAGACATTCTTCCGATTTTATTTAATTTGTTCTTTGGTAAATACTTGCTTTCTCATGTACCAATTTTATTTTTCTACTTGGATTTTAATCGCAGTTAATCATCTTCACCAAACATTGAATTTAGGCTTCACCAATTACATACAAATAAGTATGTTTGTTATATCACTATTATGTACCTTAAAACCTTAGCAAGTAGTTTCACAACTTCAATTGCTTTGGATTAAATCTAAGTATAGATTGTTTTGGTTTCACTCATTTAATTTAAATATATTTTTCATGGATATTAGAGTTGGTTACATCAAATTTGGTAGATCCATCGATTATAGTCATCCTAAATGTCTAGCTAATTATGTATTTCTTTCTTTAGTTGTGTCAATTGATCGAGGGGGTATTATTCTACAAGGAAACATGAATCAAGGATGTTAATAGGTTTTCTTAATCCACTAATTCCTAGCTAGCTAAAAGGAAATCTTGTCCTTTGGAATCCCCTATCCAAACTGGTCCATCAAATGGGTTTTCATGTTTTCTTTATTTTGTTGGTGCCTATGCTATCCACCTTGCTTAACCTATCAATTAATCAGTAAGACTCTGTATACCCTCATGCTTATCATTGCAATTTCTCGGGATTACTATTTAACTCACTTGGCGCTTTTAACCATTTTTTAAAATTTTCTTTCTAATATATGTAGGTTACAAGATCTTAGTTGGGCAAACCCTACGTGCTAAAGCAAATGTAGTGTTTTGATCTATTTCATTTTTTGCAAACCATCATAGCCAACACCATCGTTATAAAGTCGTATTTATGATAAGATTTTGTGATCAAAATCTATTAAAGAATTTTCTCTAGCTATTTAATTTTTACCTTGAATATTTATGATTTATTATAAGATTTTAATTCCTAGATCCTATATTATGGCAAAATTATGAAGATCGATGTTTCCAAATAAAAATGCCAAGTTTGTCCTTTTTTAGAAAACAATCTAATGTAAAGTAGATCAATTATTTATTATTCTTAACTCAATTTTTAATTCTTACTCCCCAATATTGTACGCAATATTGTATATATCCATTAGACAATCTAATGTAAAATTGTTATTTTACTTGTAAGAATCTAAATTAGTTGGAAGAGAGAAAAAACTCAAAAATATACTACATACGAAATTCTTAACACAATGCAAGATGTCTAAATCCATATTAATGTTAACTTATAAATTCATACCATCTAAATGTAGGTGAAATAACACTATTGTTTTTGTCTTTTTAATGGTGTTTATTTAATTTTGGTTTTTCAGCGGGCACTAATTACCTGAGACCCAAAGAGAAGCACCATTACATCATGGAGGTAAAATAACTCAAACTTTTGGCTGATTGAAAAATAAAATAAGATTATGTATCATTATTATGATTCTCAAACTTGCTAAATAATCATATAATTGTATTATTTGCTACAGAAATTAATTTGAAATGCTTATTATCTTTCAGGGAGAAGAAAACTTGTTTGCCAATACAAATAATAGTACAAACATTTTCAACTTCGACTGTCAGCCAGAGTATGGAAGTTTCTACGATATGCTGATGAACGGGTAAGTTAAACATTTTTAACAAACATATAGTCGTGCAATTGAAAAATATTTGGTTCCAGTATAATTATTATTTTCAGAAAATTGGTCAATTAACCCAATAACAACAATTCATGGGTGTAAAAGACATGTAAAATTTCATACTGTTTAAATGGACTAGAATGTAAAAACAGCCAGGATGTAAACAATTTCATCCTACCCATTTTCGAATACTTTTTCTTATTTTTAATTTACATCAGGATGGATCTAGTTTCACCTTCGCTATTTTTTTAGTTTAAGCCAGGATGAATCCAGATTCATTATTGCTATTTTTTGGTGTCCATTTCACCCATACAATTTTTACTTGTCCATTAGAACCATGTTTTAAAAATATTTGGGTAATTGACCCAATTTCTCTATTATTTTTTACGAATAAATTAAACCAGGTTGTCTACTGAAGAACCATATGACATTGCACAACATCATGAAGTGAGACCTCAGATTGTTGTTGATCATCAAAATGTTGGATCCTCGGTTGAAGTTGCACATGACCAGTTGAATACGGTGTCCGGACACTCTGAACCCAATTGGCACGGCGAGCAACAAGTTTTAGGACCATATGGAGATCAAGGAGCTGTAAACCCGATTTTCCAATCTCACCAAACTCAGGTTGCAATTGGTGATAACAATGCTAGTGCGAGGGTGCCAATTAGTAATATGGGGTACCGAGACTCCCAACACTCTGAACCCAATGGGCATGGCCACCAACAAGTTTTAGGCATATATGGAGAACATGGAGTTGTAAACCCCAACTTCCAGTCTTATCAAACTCAATCTGGAATTGGTAATGACAATGATGAACCCAATGGGCATCTCCAGCAACAAGTTTTAGGCTCATTTGGAGATCAAGGAGTTGTAAACCCTTAGTTGCAGTCTCACCAAACTCAATCTAGAATTGGTAATGACAATAGTTTTAATGCGAGCATGCCAGTGGTCGGTGGTATTACATCCCAAATACTCCATGTTGCCTATGTTTTTAACCAGGTACATACCTTAAGCCTTGTCCTTATAAACAAAAAGGCTAAGTTCAAAAGAAATTAAGCGTGTTGCAAAATTACTTGTTTTTCTTGTAGTTGACTAATAATAATTATGCATACAAAATGCCAAATTTAACAGGAATTCTCGTAAATGATCTTCTGAAACAAATGAAGGTTATAATCCAATTAATTCGAAAATGCAACTACTAATTTAATGGTAAACTTTTACACCATAGTCTAATAAAGTACTCCTTTTATTTTGTTATTATAATTCCAAAAAAAAAAATAATAATAATTCATCGGCAATTAATTCTGTCAAAAATGGTTTGTTAAGGATTTATTATCGGGAGATGAGCCAACACCTACGTCGCAAGCATTAGTAAACAATGACAATGCATATTTAAGTCGATGATGGAAAATCCCAAGAGGGTACGATTTAACATGACCGTTGTAACTCTAATTTTGATTAATCTTGCAATTTCCACTAAATCCCATTTTTCATTTGTATAGGCACGATTTCACAGCTTTATGACCCCCAATATGAGGCTCTTGGGCTTGATATCGACCCACATTTGAGGATGTTTAAGTTGCAGATGGAATCATCAAGTAAGTCGGTTCTCATTACCTTCTTAAACAACATTTAGTTTGAGGTATTTTAATCTTAGACGATTACCAAAATTTGGCCCGAGTAGATTATTTCACATAGAACTACACATGCTTAATCCATTTTATTTATTTATTTTCTGAAGAGAATTGGTTAATATTATAACCAATGGTTTAAGTGAGGATCCAAAAGAAACAAAGACTCTAGGCTTCGATATCAATGTCTCATGAAATATTTCCAATTAAAAACAACATTATTAGGTGGAATTCCCTTAGAAATATCTAAATTAGAGCATCAAAGAATAAGAATAGCCTAAATGTAGGAAACTGAGTAGTTTAGATTAATAGCGTGTTTTGATAAAAATCTGCTTCTGACTTTTATTTCTGGATAAGAAGAAGTCAAAAGCAAAAGTCAGAAGCAAAGCTTTTCTATTTTATAAAAATTTGACTTTTCGACTATTCTGTTTCATAAAAAAATTAAATTTTGACACTCAAACTCATTTCTGGCTACTTCTAATGTCCTATCCAAATAGGCTATAAAGAATGATGATTTCTTGCTTAATCAAGATTTTAGTGTTTTCAAGAGGAATATGAATTTTCGTGTTATTATTTTTAACCAAAATAATAATTAAATAAATGAATCCTTTTACTTGTGTATTGGTGATTAATGATTAATTATATGTTTCATAATTTGCAGAAAAAAGGAAGATAAGTGAGGCGGGATTCGATGACAACTACTAAGATATTGGGTATTTGAGTCTTGATGTGAACTTGTCCATCTTGAGACAACTTTTGTGTCTTATCTAGTTATTCGAACCTCTTTTATGTATAACTTGCACAACGGAAGTTGTACTTAGGAAATTTTAATTGCTACAATATTTTTATTTCTTGACCCATTTTATACATTTGGATCTATTTGTTGGAACACTCTCGAAAATGACCGGGAAAGAAACTATTTTTTCTTTTATCCCTTTATAAGTTATGTATTTTACGATCATTTGATAATTTATAATTTAATATTTTTATACCAAATTTTTTATAACATGTTATTTTTGGAGTAACTGTTATTTTGATTTTGAAAAGAACCGTGTTTAACAACTCGATTGTGAAAGTGTTGTTGTTTAATCTGTGCTAATGTGATTTTACATGTTATTTTATATTGTTAATGAAGTGCACCATATGCATATGAATTCAATGCCATATCAAGCACTACCTAGGGAAAAATCTACAAGTTTTTTAGTTTTGCGGAATGTTAAGGTCATGGTGATGCTTACAGGTTAAGATGTATACTCGTCCTCAAGGACCTAAACGTGATGATGTTTGCTGGGTGCAGACCTTGGTATTGTACCAACTCTTAACTTATGATACATTTTGGGGTTCTCACTGTGAGCAGATTTGATGAGATGAGTTGAGGTGCAGTTTTGGGTTAAGTCTTAACGCATGTCTAGTGATGTAATTTTTCAAGTGATAAGTAAAAGTTCGTTCAAAGACTTGTAGAGATTTGATTTCAGACTTGATAGAAAATATATATACTAAAGGTTTCACGGGTACTGAGACTACGATTCCACTAATTCTCACATTCGTATAGTTCAACTAATAATTCTAGATAGTTATAGCTCAAATAATAATAATTTATTGACTCTAATTCATTGCCGAAAGTTGATTTTGAAAGTAATGAATGACTGTATATCTAAAGCATGAGACATCAAAACACTTAAAAAAGCATGACTCATCAATTGAAATCACAATCATTCAATAAAAATCATAAAATACGATTGAAAATCAATGCAATGAGTCATAAAAGAATTAATAGAATTACCACATGCGTGAAGAATGACTTCCTCCATTGTCCCAGTGATGGGGTTTAGCTCATGATGTCAAACACTCGCTCAAAATAATAATCCATAGCTCAATAGGTGTTTTATTGAAGAAAAATAATATTACAACGAATCTGTAACAGATATAATTATTACAGAATCAACTGTTACAGAATTCAGTATTACAAAGAAAAGGCTAACACGAATAATTATTGCAGAACTGTTACAAATATGAAAGAAATGGTGACGTTTTGTTCTTCTTTTTCGGCGGCATCAGCTAACTTCTCTGCGATTCTTATTTTTCATACCAGAGCCCTCTGTGGTGCTCTAAATTGACCCCTAAACTTTTGACAGACCCCTCGACAACTCCTAGAACCTCTATTTATCCTCAACAGGCCCCTAAATCCCCGAATAAATCCGAGAATATTCCTTTCAACTTTCAGCGGAAGTCATGAGGTTTTTCTTTCTCGTTGGCTTATTTACGCGTTCAAGAGTTGTAAAAACTCTTTCCAAATATGATAGAACCAAATATAACAAGAATGTACCTTTCCTAGTTCACGTAACTTCCAAAGATATCACTATAATCCCTATAAGTTATCTCTTTCCCTGTTTTGATGAAAGTCCGGTGATCATTCCTTTTTTATCGAACTGAAACTCATTACCAATCCTGTGTTGTCCTAGCCAACGAATCCCAATCGAAATACTCGAACAAATCCGAGATAAAATCTCTCTGTTGTGATACCAACACCTCTATGAGTGTTTTCCTTTTTTAGACTTTCCTTAATTAGCTTATTGGTTAAAATAGTTATTTTAGTTCAGTTAGAATTGCTGCGCAACTTGTTTATCAAGTAATAGGGGTTATATATACTTTAAGCCCTGTAATTATGAAGGTTAAGCAAATACAATTAATCTTTCAAATCTTATCTACTCCCTGACTCTCAAACTCTTTCTCAAACCTCTCTTAATTCTCTCTTTTCTTGTCTCTAATCCCGTATTCACATGTTAGTTTGTTCTCATGATAATTGTTAAGGTATTGAACCATAACATCTATCATCAGAGCAGGTTAGATCCTTCTAAAAAAAAACCTAATTTTTTTTTTTTAGCTTCCGCTTGCAATCATGACACTTACTGAAGAAGTTAACCGTCTTACAACCATGATGAAAACCTTGGACACAATAGTTAAAGACTTTATGGAGACTGTTATTGAAACCAACGACCATGAAGAACAATCAAGAGTTGCTGTTATTGACGCACTTATGACAAGAACGCAAACTTTTCATAATACAAGCTTGCAATCTATCTTAGAGAATCATAGACAAGAGATGGCTATTGTGATGCAGCAGAAAAGGCAAGATACCACAACTCTTGCTGATACTATTACTCGTAACATGGCATCACTTCTTGTTGCACGTTTTCCTCTCAATACACCTCCTGGTTTTGGTGGTTCCAATGGTAGCAATGGTACTAAAGGTAACAATGGTATGAATGGAAATAATGGTTTGGGTGTTAGCAATGGTAATTTAGGTTCTCCGATACCTAATAATTTGAAGTTTCCTACTTTTGAAGGAAAAGATCCAGCTGGTTGGATATTACAAGAAGATCAAAGTATTTTCGTCTTCACCATACAATTGAAGCGTTAAATATTGATATTGCTACTTCCCACTTCAAAGGTGACGCCAATGCCTGGTTTAGATGGGTTCAGAACAAGCTAACTAATCCCACTTGGCTCCACTTTTGCTCGCTTATTCGAGAGCGTTTTGCTGATACAAAGTTTGCTAATCCGCGCATGGCACTATCCATAATTTCTCAGCAGGTTCAGTACGTGATCATATTCGAGAATTAATTTGAACAACTTCTCAATTTTGTTGCGACTTGCAAGGACGATCATGTCATTGATCTCTTTATCAGATCTCTTAAACAGAAATTGATCTGTTGTTGCGGTATTTGAACCACAAACGTTAGATGCAAGCTTTTATGAAAGCTATAAAACAAGAGGATGTGTTACTTTCAAACTCATCAAACTCTTCTTTTTAAAAGCTTGCTAGATCCAATACATACAAACAAGCACTTAATTCAACTGGTGCTTCATCTGTTAATCCAGTTAATGCACCTTTCAAGAAGAATACAATTCCCTCTTGGAATTAAGCGCATATCTTTAGAAGAGCAACGACAAAGACGTGAACAAGGTCTTTGTTTCAATTGTGATGAACAATATAAGTCTGGGCATATTTGTTTAAAGCCATTAACTTCTAGATTATTAATTCTAGAGATGACTCATGAATTCAACTCTGAAGGTGATGAAGAAACAACAAAATCTAATACAGAAGACATGGTTACTCCTGTAGCTACAAATCAGATGCATCATGAACCTATAATTTATTTTCATGCTCTTACTGGTTCTCCATTCCCTAACACTATGCAAGTCACAGGATACATGTCAGGTCAGCCTCTCACAATTCTCATTGATTCTGGATCAACTCAGAATTTCTTACATCCTAGCGTAGCTAAGAGATGTGGCATTACAACTCAGCTGATTAAGGATACAATGAGTGTTCTGGTTGGTAATGGAGGAATTCTGAAAACTCAAGGAACTTATTCTGATATCTCTATGAAATTACAAGATTATCAGTTCAATACTGAGTTTTTCTTATTGGAATTAAGTGGTTGCGAAGCAGTGCTTGGAGTGAAATGGTTAAGAACTTTGGTTAATATCTCTTGGGATTTTGAGAAATTACACATGAAGTTTAATTCAAATGGTACTGAACATACTTTAATGGGTAACAAGTCAGCTTCCATTCTGTTACTCGACAGTGTTCCAATGCAGAAGGTTTTCAAGAAACTCACCATGGATTTCTACTTCAATTGGTCACCCAATCATCTTCATCAGAAGATAACTCTCAGGTAAACACTGAAGTTTCGGATTTACTTTTTCGTTTTTATGATTTGTTTGCTTCAACTACTGAATTACCACCTCAAAGGGAGCATGATCATCGTATTCCCTTACTGCCTAACTCTGCACCAGTGAATGTTCGACCATAGAGATATCCTTATTTTCAAAAAGAGGAGATTGAGAAAATTGTTTCTGAACTCAAAGATGCAAGATTAATTAAAGCTAGTTATAGTCATTTGTCATCTCATGTACTCTTAGTTCGCAAGAAATATGGGTCTTGGCGTATGTGTATGGATTATAGAGCACTAAATAAAGCTATTGTTAAAGATAGATTTCCAATTACAATTTTGGATGAGCTTCTTGATGAACTGCATGGTGCGATAATATTTTCCAAGATAGACATGAGATCTGGTTATCATCAGATTCGTGTGCATCCAGATGATGTACATAAGACAGACTTTCGCACACATGATGGACATTATGGATTTTTGGTAATGCCATTTGGGTTGTCCAATGCTCCTGCAACTTTTCAAAGTTTGATGAATGATATTCTTCGACCTTATCTTTGAAAGTTTTTATTGATTTTTTTCGACGATATACTTATCTACAGCAAGTCAGAATTTGAGCATATTTAACATTTGCAACTGGTGTTTGAAGCTTTGCGTGCACACAAGATATTTTTGAAGCAATCCAAGTGTGAATTTTGTAAGGAGACAATCAGTTATTTGGGTCATATGGTGTAATATGAAGGGGTATCGGTTGATAATGATAAGATTTCTTGCATCACAAATTGGCCTGTTCCGAATATAGTCAAAGCATTGCGTGGGTTTTTAGGATTGGATGGATACTACCGTAAGTTCGTAAAGGATTATGGTAAGATTAGTGCTCCTCTAACACAATTACTTAAGTTGGATGCTTTTGTATGGACTCCTGAAGCTACTAAAGCATTTACAAACCTTAAACAAGCTTTAACTAGTACACCAGTTCTAGCACTTCCAAATTTCACAAAAGAACTCTACTTAGAATGTGATGCATCTGGTAATGGTCTTGGAGTAGTGTTAATACAAACTAAAAAGCCTATTGCTTATTACAGCAAATCCCTTTCAGGTAAGAATCTTATTCTTTCAGTTTACGACAAGGAGATGTTGTCTATAGTCAATGAATGGCGACCTTATCTTCTTGGTCGACATTTTAAGATATATACTGATCATAGGAGCCTTAAATACTTCCTGGAATAGCGTATCTCTTCAATGGAACAGCAAAAGTGGCTGTCCAAACTACTTGGTTATGATTATGAAATTATTTACCGCTCTGGAGCTTTAAATATGGCGGCTGACGCATTATCTCGTGTTAATGATTGTCAATTAATGGTAATTACTACACCTATATTTTCTGGAATTATTGACATTGTCCAAGAATGTCATAATGACACTGAATTGAGTATTACCATTGCAAAATTACGTGAACAACAAGATTGTATACCACATTACTCTTATACAGATGGAGTTCTTCATTATAAGAACAGAATTATGGTAGTATCCACATCTTCATGGTGCACTAAGCTTCTAGATGAATTTCATTCAACTCCAACTGGTGGACATGCTGGTTATCTACGTACTTATAAGCGCCTTCAACAAAAAAATTTATTGGTCGGGCATGAAAAAGTCGGTTAAGGATTATATAGCTTCTTGTAATACTTGTCAACGAAACAAGGTTGAATCCATTTCTCCTCCCGTGATTCCGCATCCTTTATCAATACCTATTGATATTTGGTTAGATATATCTATGGATTTCATAGATGGTCTTCCACCATCTAATCGAAGAACATCTATACTAGTAGTGGTGGATCGTTTGTCCAGGTATGCATATTTTGTGGCTCTTATACATCCTTATTCAGCTAATATTGTAGCTGAATTTTTTGTTCGTGAAATAGTTCGCTAACATGGAATGCCTAAGAGTATCACAAGTGAGAGGGATTCAATTTTCATGAGTCATTTTTGGGAAGCTTTCTTTTCGCTTCAGCACACTCAACTTTGTAGAAGTTTTGTGTATCATCCTCAATCTGATGGCTTGACTGAAGTTATAAATAGAACTTTAGAATGTTACTTACCTTGTTTTAATGGAATTAAACCTAATGATTGGCTGAAGTGGCTACCTTGGGCTGAGTGGTGGTATAATACTAGCTTTCATACAACAATCAAAATGAGTCCTTACCAAGCTGTTTATAGCAGACTTCCTCCAACAATTTCAACGTATATTTATGACTCTACTACTGTACATGCTGTGGATGTAGTCTTACAAGATCGAGACCATGTTTTGATGATTTTGAAGTCTAACTTACAAGATGCTCGGTAAAGAATGAAAGCTTATGTTGATGCACATAGAACTGAAAGAAGTTTTTCAGTTGGGGATTTGATTTTTCTCAGGCTGCAATTATATGGTCAGACAACTGCAGCAACTTCATCTTTTTCGAAGCTCTCACCTAAATTTTATGGACCATTTAAGATCTTAGAAAAGATTGGCACTGTGTCTTATCGATTGGAGTTACCTAATTCCAGTAGAATTCATCATGTGTTTCATGTTTCACTCTTGAAACTCAAGCTTGGTGTATCTGACATTGTGCAGACTGAACTGCATGTTACAGTTGATTATGAAAAGTGGGAGCCTGAATCCATCTTAGATTGTAAGATGTATAAGAAGGGCAATGTTGTTCGTACAAAATGGCTCATCAAATGGAGAGATCGTGCCACTGAGGAAGCAACATGGGAGGTTGCTGATGAAATCAAGCCATGCGTTTTCGAGTTTCGGACTTGAGGACAAGTCTTTTTTAAGGAGGGTGGGATGTTGTGATACCATCACCTCTATGAGTGTTTTTCTCTTTTAGACTTTCCTTAATTAGCTTATTGGTTAAAGTATTTTAGTTCAGTTAGAATTGTTGTGCAACTTGTTTATCAAGTAATAGGGGTTATATATACATTAAGACCTGTAATTCTGAAGGTTAAGCAAATACAATTAATCTTTCAAATCTTCTCTACTCCCTGACTCTCAAACTCTTTCTCAAACCTCTCTTAATTCTCTCTTTTCTTGTCTCAAATCCCGTATTCACCTGTTAGTTTGTTCTCTTGATAATTGTTAAGGTAATGAACCATAACACTCTCAAATCAGGAAAGTTCCGATAACATTTCCATCTCCCCTGTTTTCTTTCCACTTATGATTCAGCCCAACTCTTTCGAATCTGAGTGATATATCAAGCCTGTTTAGCCTTAATAAGTCAAGCCCAACGATATTCAGTGGTTGAGTCTCTATGAAACTCGACCAAAAATCAAATCCAGAATCTGTCGTCTACCACAAAAGTTTCCCGCCAAAACCTGAAGTTTGAATTCTTGAAGATGACCTCCCCTTATCCAGACAAGGGGTGCGAATAGCAGGTGAGGTGTAAATAGCAATTAGAGTACCCCTTATCAATGGAGTACCCCTTATTGATTGAGATGCCCCTTATCCAAACTGAGAGTCTAAATAGTAAGTATCCTCCAGGTCACTTTATCAACTTTTCGAGCCGATTTCTCCAGACATGTTTATTTCTCCAAAAACACCTACAAAGACATAAAATACCAAAATAAGCGCAAAATCGAGTACTAACATTATAGAGAATCGAGACTAATGTAGACACATAAATGCGTCTATCAAATACCCCCAAACTTATTATTTTCTAGTCCCGAGCAAATCAAATCTAAAAAATAAAATCCTAACTCACTCTGCAGGCATCGCGATTGCATTTAGCGTATGCAACAAGCCTGTAAACCCCTAGGTGGCCCTAGTGGCCGAGTTATAGAAAAGGGAGGGCTTACAAGAGATATACCCACAAAACCTTTACACTCCAGACCCTAACTATCTAGGAAGAACCTTGGAAGGCACTAAAGAATCTCCTTGGTTGGCATACTTATTGACTACAGGAGGAAGTACCCTGATGCGAAATTCCAATTGTTGTACACGAGTTTGCACTCAAGCATACTAAAATTCATATATAAGTGGAAGAGCTCTACTCAGATAGTCGCACTATGGACATCAATATCCGGAGTCAGCAAACCACATGGACAGATTAAGAGATGGATATAGAGAAAAATATAGATGGTTTTGATGTTAACTAAGGTGAACGGTGTTTCCCATATCTGTCTGAAGGCCACTGCCAAAATGAACCTATCCTAATGGATTGATATACTAGTGTTTATGGGTGAAAACTACTCCTGCAGAATTTGGTAATTTGGGGTGTGGATGAGGAATGAATTTAAACCTTAAAAAAATGCACTGCGCGGTGAGTGCTTGTAGATTCGAGAGATCAATCTGTGCAAGTCCGGCCTAAACCAAGAAATGGCCGTTCCAGTCTTGTTTCGGTCACAAAGTGAAGGAGATGGGGTTGATCTTAGGGAGGGAAGCGAAGAAGGTGTTGAGATTGTGAAGGTGTTGGCTTGCTTATGACTTGTAACACAAAGGTGAGCGAGGCTTGCGGTTGATGCAAGCAGGCTCTGGGGTGTTTGAATACGATTTTTGTATTAACACTTGATTTTTTGTCTCGTACGAACTTGTGTTGTTGTTCTCCTTCTTTTGAAAATAGGGCGGAGAACCTATTTATACAAGTCATTGAGCCTTATTCACGTCTCTCGTGGGAAGTGGAGGAAGTGGAGTGATGGAGTAGTGGAGATGTGCGTTGGTGCCACACGACCGGTCTTGCCCACTTCTCATGTTCATCTCTAACCGTCCATGACTTCTCGACACGTTCTTGTGATGGCGCGTTGCACGTTGCACGCTATAAACCACAGCACCAATACCCCAAAAAGATGTATCCCCCAGTTTGTGACATGATTGATGTACGGAATGTGTGAATCGTGGATCCACGAAAGGTAGCATGTAATCTTTGAATTGAATAATGCGTTATCCGGGAAGTTGATACTTGTGAAGTATCATGTGTATTTTATGCAGTGTATTTGCATTATAGTGCGGTAAGTGATGGGTAATGACGCCTCACGGACCAAATAACTCCCGACCAGGGTTGTATAACCAAGTCCGGTGAAGTTGGACGGATGAGATGATCTTTGAGACACTCATCGCGACCGTTATTGAATATTAGGGTTTTTGAAGAGGTGCGCAAGCATGACTCTTCAGCTTGGTCAAAAACCAAGCATGGGAAGGGCTTTGGAGAGGACCGACCAGGGCATGTGTGTAGACAGCACGCCGGTGTGCACGTCCATACCTCACTTTCCCCGAATGAGCGATCTAGGCCACTCAAATTGACCGGCAAAGTTGAGTGGTTGAGATCGGTTTGAGGCGTAAATCCATTGCCGCAAAGGAGTTGGAAACCGCATGACATCCCTGGTTTGGGCGCGCGTCCAAGACGACCCATCTTGGTCGGTCTTGGTCGATCATACCGCGTGTAGGTGGTAGGCTGGTGTTCACACCTATACCGACTATCCCATGAAAACGTGATCTAAGCCATTCAAATCATCCGGTGAAGTTGAGTGGTCGAGATCGGTTGCAATTTGGGAAGTGTAACCACGCATGTTTGGGCGGGCGTTTTGGATTAGCCGGGCATGGGATGCCTTGGCCGATCGCATGAGGAGGTAGATGGGCGCACGGTGGTCATGCTGGTATGACCGCCCTTGCTTAATCTAATTTGTGACCCTCCATTCGTGCGGGAGAAGATGGACGCGCGTGATGATTTGAAACCCTAATTTTGGCTTTCAAAAGCCGTGCGCTGGATTCTTGTTTGGGTGACGATTGTCACGGCCAAACATTGCTGGTCTTGACCGATTGGTCAAGTGTGTAGGCGGGCCCACGGTGATCGTGTTGACATGCTCTGGGCCCTTTGAATCTACATCTACACCCTCCATCTATACTGCGAAGATGGATGGTTGAGATTGTTTTGCGACACATGTAATATGCCGCAAACCCTTATTTAGGGTTTTCCGTCCATAATGCTTGGTATGAACGTCTTTTGGAAAGCAAAGGCCAATGGCCGACCATGCGGGTCGGCCGTGG
Organism: Papaver armeniacum; assembly: GCA_023531295.1. Classification (NCBI taxonomy): domain Eukaryota; kingdom Viridiplantae; phylum Streptophyta; class Magnoliopsida; order Ranunculales; family Papaveraceae; genus Papaver; species Papaver armeniacum. The sequence continues at coordinate 32,673 of JAJJWW010017643.1, forward strand.
GTATTCCATACCTGCTTGGGGGTGATGGAATTGATCTCCGGGGGTCATCCAATCATGCTTATTGTAGGACCAGAATATCGCGACAGCAATACTTCGCGAGATTAATAAACGACCGTGTCGCATGGAGGTAAATAAATGACGTAATAGATGACGACAGTAGAACATGAGGAAAGTGTGAAGACTTGGCGAGATTTAAGAGTGTCGCGAAGGTAAACAGTTGTATATTCGCGAGCATTCGCGAGATGTTTCCGAAAATAAGGGACAGATAGTCATTGTCATCCACTATGTAATATCCTATATAAAGGGTCGAGTAAGTCGTTGGAAAAAGGGTCTTTTTTGGTGAAACAAGTCATTAGGAGAGAGAAAATTAAGAGTGATTGTAATTTCTCTAGCTTTGTTCTATATTTCTTTGTAAATCTTTCAAGAAAACGATTAATAAACATATCATTCTTCATCTTCAAATGAGTTGATTTAGCAGATTCGAGTGAGGGGTGTAGTGTGGGAAATCCTGCAACTACATATGCGCTAGAAACATGGATTGAAGGAGATCAACCTTGTGAATTGGAAGAATTAGGGATAACAAAAAAGAAATCTTGAATAATTTTTAAACAAATTACCAAAATTGAGAAATGGCTAGGAGAAAGAATGCATCAGAACTACCAACGATCGTAAGGAGAAGTGGAAGATTTGTAATACCCGGTATTTTAATTAACATTTCGGGTCGGGTTATACCCAACTTAGCTAACCATGTGGTCTAGAATATTGTTTCTTTTCCTTAGCCTAGGTGGGTGCATTGAAATAGAAAAGCTACAAGTTAGGGTGGAAATAGATTAATTAATAATAAATAAAATTAAGGAAAAATGAAAAGATAAAGAAAATAATAAAATGTTAATTATTTATTATTAGTATTATTATGAGGATAGTATAAGTTATATTAGATTTTTGGAGAGAGAATTGAGAGATTAGAAAACCAAAAGGCTAGAGATTTTTAGAGGAGAAAGCTATGGAGATGAAGATGATTTGGAGCTAGGAAAATCAGTGGAGAATCAATGGAATTGAGGTAGAATGTGAAACCCTTTCTCTTTAGGTGTTTTTCTTTGGTGTTTACTTTATATGATTTTGTATTGTAATGATTCAGTGATTTATTCGAATAAATATGTGCCTTTTTTTGATGATCAGGCTTCTCTAATTGATATTAAACATGATTGAGTATCTCTTGTTAAATTTTGAGAATTTTCCAATGTAAATTCACCGTTGAATGTTTGTTTGAAATTGGGTGATAGTTTCTGAATTTCTGGACAGTTTCGCCTTTCTGTGATTTTGATGTTCTTAGGAAGTCTTAATGGTATTATAAGGATTTGAGGTCTTAATAAAAGTTGTAGATAAACATCTTATCTTTCAGTGTGCTTTGGATTGGGTCAATTTCAGATTGTTATGAATTTATCATGAATTGTTTGGTAACAACATGTAATCTGCCCAGTTTTTATGTTGTCATTATAAATTCAACATCTTTTGTTTGAACCGTTGGTTTGGTGTCAATTTTGGATATGTTATATAATAATGTGTCAAGAATGTTCCTGTAAAATTTGAGGATGATCAGATAAAGCTATCACCATGAAACATATAATGGAATGTGGTTGCAGTTAGTGTGTTTGATTAAATACTTGAATGAAATTCATGTTGTTAAGCCATGGTTGCTTGTGTTATTTGTGAAAATGATTTATAAAAGGAAATGAGTTCATGTTTTACCATTATATGAAACATGTTTCATGTTAATGGCGGGTAATGATCCCGAGAGTTAAATGGGTAATGATCCCCATGGGAACTTGTGTTTCCCGACAGTCGATGGCTACTGTCCGTGCCGATAAATGATAGGTGGTGTACGAACCAAGCTTTTCGTACTGTTAATGAAACGGGTAATGATCCCTAAGAGCAGATGGGTATGATCCCCATAGGAACTTTTGTTCCTGACCATCGATGGAGGCTGTCCGTGCCGATAAACGATAGGTGGGTGTACGAACCAAGGACATTCGTACCATGAACTCAATTGTTAAAACCTAAATTGGTAGATTTGTCGAAAGTATTGTTGATATTAATATGACCTCATGGTTACTTTTCGTGATGACAATATTAAATTGTGAATCATGTGTTGAAATATAGATTATATGATTTGTTGGAAAACATAATTGGTGTTATGAACTAATGTGCGAAATATAATTCAATAAATTGTTGAGCTCAAGTGTGAACTTATATGGATGAATTGTGGATTGATGTGTTAAATCCCAAATGGGTGATTAGTGAACTCATGGTTCCTCTGTGACTATATTTATGCGTGAATATATGTGTTGAATCATTGATGAATGGCCTGTTGACAATTATTGTGGTATTTTAAACTCATAGTTTGTTGGTGACTATATTAATATGTGAATGGCGTGTGGAAACTTAAATGGATGAGTTGTTGAAAACAATTTTGTTGATGTGAATTATTGAGTTGATCCCAAATGGATGATTTGTTGATAATAACATTAATGTTGTGAACCCATAGACTGAATTCTAGATTGGAGAAGTTATCGAAAATATTGAGGTATTGTGATTCTTGAATATATCATTGATTCGTTGAAGTTGTAATGCATTCTTGTTATATGTTTTTGCTTGATAAAATGATTATGTTTGAGCATCTTTAGAGAATTGGGAATGCATTCTATTGAGCTGTCATCTCACCCCAATTGACATCCTTGCAGATTTATTAGAGTTGCGCAGCGGAGGCTAGAAATGAGTGGCTTAGTGATTGTGTTGTTTTCTTGTAATTGTTTGAAATGTAAATTTGAACTAAAATGTTGTTAAAGATTTTTAGTAAATCCGTATGAATCAACTCATGTATATGAAGTTTTAATTATGTTTAGTATAAAAATAAACTTTAAGTCTCTTTCCGACCCGTAATGCTTCGAGTTCGGATCTCCATATGGGTTTGGCCCTGGTCCGGAACTCGGGGTGTTACAAGATTAGTGGGAGAAAGAAGAAATGAAGTAGGTGGACCATCAAGGATAGATGCAAGAAATGGAGAAGAAGATCCAATTCAACCATCAACACAACCACCAATTCAACCATCAACACAACCACTAATTCAACCATCAACACAACTACCAATTCAACCATCAACACAACCACCAATTCAACCAGCACTAAACAGAATAATCGATTATGATAGAGTGAGCGTGCATACATGGAGATCAGATTCTACGGAAGAAAGAGAAGAAATACAATAATTGATGAATGATAGACAGGAAGAGAGAAATCGAGAAGAGATGGGAGAAACAATTCGTGGAAACGAAGAAATCGCGACATTAGAAGCTATTTGAGACGGACAATACACGAAGAAAGGCGGTTAGAAGCAGAAGAACGCGCGAACCTGACAAGGCAAAACCACGAATTGAGGATGGAAAATAGGAGGCTGCAAAATAGAAGTTCGAGAAGTAGTAACAGATCGAGATCAGTATCGAGTAGAGAAAATGAGAGAAGATTATTACCCGCAGAAAACATTAATGAGGAAAATTTGGAAAGAGAATTAAATCAGGGCGAAGAAGGTCGCGAAGAGAGAGAATTGATAGAAAATCGTTATATTTTGGTGAACAATCACGATGATGGAAATCAAGAAGATAGACAGCCTCGAAGACAGGGTAACCCAATTAATGAAGAAAATCAGGAAGAAAGAAGAAGAACTCTACATGGGAGAGAAACACAAAGGAAACAAAAGGAAATTGAAAATGATATTGAAAAGCATTATACCCGAACAAGCACGTCTAATCCGCGAGAGAGAAAGATTGAGAGCGAGAAATGGAAAATCGAGAATTGGAAGAGGCGATTCGGCAAAATAATCATGACAATAGAGAAAGGAGGCGCGAGAGAGATCGCAACAATGGAGATATCGATAAAGAATATGAAAGAATACAAAAAAGAAGACACGAACGGAGAAGGAGGGAAGCGAGTTAAAGCGACCAGAGTAGATTCAAATTACGAGGCAAACGAACAAATTGCGAGAATTGGCGAGAGATGAGAGGAATATTGAACGAGAGAAGAGAAGGGGGAAGAAGGCAGGTTAGATGAAGCTATCTATCGAGGCTGCGAAAAATCCTTTTACATTAGAAGTGCAATTAGGAGGAATACCCCCAAAATGCAACTTACCAGCGTTAACCAGCATTTTTGATGGATCCACTTGTGCAGTACAACACATCAAGGCTTATGTGAGATGTATGCTACAATGGGAAAACCATGACGCTATATTATGCAAATACTTTGCGTCAAGTTTAACAGGAGAAGCATTGAAATGGTTTGAGGGTTTACCAAGGAATACGATTACATCATTCAATCATCTACAGGCTATATTCTTAGGGGCGTATATAAGTAACAACTCTTCGCGACCTGGCATTGAAGATGTATTTGGACTAAAACAAAGAGTGGGCGAGAGTTTGAGACATTTAACTGTCAGATGGAAGACGATGTGCAGCGAGATGGCCGGTAGAGTAGATGAAAGATACCTCATACTGTCATTCATAAATGCTATGTTCGCAACCAATCTACTGTATGTTCAGGTTTTCAGAGTCAAGAATACAATTACAATGACTGAATTACGAGAACCGGGGAAGAATATATCGCTTTAGAAGAAAGACGAACGAGATGGAATCTTATCCAAAGAGCGAACACAAATTCTGGTGTCGCGAATGGAAGTTTATTACCTCAACTAATACACATGTGAGCGAGCACATCGCAAGGTCAACAAGAAAGAAAAAGCAAGTTGATATAGAACCAAAGTTAGTAGCTATGGGAAGTCGTGATCAAGAAGAGTTTGAAAGAGAAAGAAATTTCTACAACCGTGGCGGAAAAAATAAAATTCAAAGACTTGATCAACCACAAGAAACCTATGGAGGTCAAAGGTATAATTCGCAAGAGACTTATGGAGGCCAGAGGCAGAATTATCATAGAGGACAGCGAAGTCGCAGAGTAGTGTGGGAGGAAATTAAAATGCCGCCATTGAATGCCAGTGTGGAAAAGATATGGGAAGCAATACTTTTGATGGAAAATATACCAGCACCATGGAACATGAGAAGTGAGCCACCACCTGGAGATAGAAGTCATGAGTTCTGTTCTTACCATCGCTTTCATGGGCACCTAACAAATGACTGCAGAAACATTAAGAGAATTATCCTAAGAATGATTGATCAGGGAAAGTTAAATCACTTTTTAAAGGAAGAAGAGAAAGTTCAACATTTACCACCCCCACCGGCGAAGGGAAAAGAAACATTTGTTATAGAAGTTGGGACAAAGGCTAAAAATTGGTTTTGCAATTCCATTGTCCACTCATACCGCACTATTGAAGATTTTCATGACACTGTACTTAGTAGAGTTTTCGCGAGGGATGCTGATGATAAAGAAGTGATGAGTGTTGCGAAGACATCGCAGCTAAAAGAGTGGCAATTGCAGATTATTTCTTTTCTATTTGAAGAAGTACCCAAAGGAAGAGAAGTACATGATAGTCCTTTGGTTGTGAAGGTGGAAATTAATCCAAAACCTATTGATGGCGAAGATGATGAAGCGGAAACTTGTTGGGCAATCAATAGAATATTGATCGATACTGGCAGTTCAGTCAACATTCTTTTCTACCATACTTACAAAACTATGGGAGGAAGAGATGAAGACTTGATTCCTTCAACATACAAAATATATGGCTTCAATGGTACCGCGAACAAGCCCAAAGGAGAAGTGCATATGAGGATACCCTTGCAGGGGTTATCAACTGATATTTTGTTTTGTGTAGTTGATGTGGAATCTCCCTACAATGCATTGATTGGAAGACCATGGCTTCATGAAATTCTGGGTATAGCTTCGACGTACCATCAGTGCATAAAATTTCCACATCCTAGCGGTGTTGGGATTATAAAAGGAGATTGGATAGAGGGACAAAAGTGTTATGAGGTGGATGTAGAAAGTCACAAGAGAGAACAACAAAAAGAAAGGTTGGAGGAAGAATGTACAGGATGAACAAAGAAAAGAAAGATTAATGGTAGATGCCATAGAAACAAAAGAAGAAGAGATGCTGCGAAGTGACTACACAAAAATAACTGAGTATCATGATGCAAAGGAGACATTGAAATGGTGGAATGATGTGGAAGCAGAAGGAAGTAAGAATAAAAGGTGTAAAAAATGAATAATTGTGAGAAAAGATAACAATTTAGTGATGAAAGTATGATAAGGATAAGAAGCAGAGATAATGGTGGCGGAAACATTGTGCGAGAATCTCGCCATGAAAAATATGTTCAAATCTATTGAATAATGGAAATGAGATTGTGCGATACTTTCGCAGACAAATGATTGAATAAATTGATAAAATGAATGAGTGAGTGAATGGGACAAACCTTTATGGCGTACACCCTAGTTCGCGAATGATATTTCGTAAGAGGCAAATGTAAGACCTAAAGTACGTCATATAAGGGGTATCTCTTAACATGGCTCAGGTGGAAGGTTACATCGCTCCTGAAACCTGGGTCATGGAAGTTTGGGGTCCATGAAAGCCTATCAGGGGAGATGCCTTGGATTTCCAACTATATATATAAGGTTATACCCTGGTTGGACGCCTGAGGGTCTTTCCCAAGGAGTCGAGTGTATGACCAAGGCGCCGAGGTACACGGTTGAGTCAAGAGTGCGGGGAGCATGGAACTTCCTTACCACTCTTGACAAGTCTTGGCACATCTTTGCACTCGGCCCGAAGAAAACTCCACTTAGGGTGCGGTCTCGTAACCATAAACCATATAGGTATAAGGGATAAGAGGCTGCGAAACAAACTGGTTGTTGTTAAGACTAGGATGGGAGGAGCTAGTCTTGTATGGCCGATGTACGCCTCCTTGAAGGGGCAACCGGGGAGAAGATAAGGCGGCACCCTCCATTAGGGAGTGATAAGTGTCAAAAGACGCAAATGTCATGAGGCTTTATTCTCGCAAGAGAATTTAGGCTTGTCATATTTGTGCAATGATCCTGCAGAAGCAATAATATTAACGCGAGGTAAGACGAGATCAATGGGTTTTTACATGAAAGTGTAAGAACGTCCTGCGATTTCGTCGCAAAGACGACAATGTCATGGGATTTTATGGTCGCAAGAACATTTAAACCTGTCATATTGTCGCAAATACAATATCCTGCAGAGGCAAAAATACTTAAGAAATGATAAGACAAGATCAATGGGTCATTACATGAAAATGTAAAGACGTCCTGCGACCTTGTCGCAATAAGGGGTGGCAAAATAAGACCTTTACTTAGGAAGGCATAATAAGACCACACAAATAATGATAAGGCAAGATCAATAGATTTCTTAATCCATAAAGATATCTTGCGATCTTGTCGCGGGGATATCTCCAAAAAAAAAAAAAAAAAAAAAATGATATATATATCTCGCGAGAATGATTATATTATTTAACTCTTAAAGTTGATTATATCTTATGAACAGAGGAGAGGCAAGTGTGAAGTTATAATTATAAAGAAGGGTTGTTTGATTAATATATCCGAACAAAGGGAGCAAAGTTAAAATTTACATTCAATAGTCAAAGATATATGTATACGAGATATTACAAGAAATCAAAGAAGAAAGAGAAGTTATTTCTTTCTTTGTTTCTTCTTCTTCATCCGATTCTTGGGTTTCTTCTTCTTTATCTGATTCTTTGGTTCCATCACTCTCGTCATCAAATTCTTCTTCTTCATTAGCTTCACTATCAGAAACATCTGAGACAGGCAAGTTCTCGGGAACTTCTTCAAACGAGAAAGGGATATGAATGAAGAGGGATGTTGTGGTCCTTACAAACTATTTCCATAGCTTGATTGCGAAAACAAACAGACATCATTATTAAAATTTGCTTTGTAGTTTGGAATTGCTGTTTCAACTTTGAATATCCTTTCGAAGAGAGAGATCCTTTGCGAGACGCTCTTTTTCGGCTTCAAGTTCTCCAATCCTTGTCTGAAATCTCTTTTCAGATTCTGAAAACATGAGGAAATGAGTTAATATTAATAATACAAAAGAAAAAAAAAAAAAAAAGAGAAAAAATAACAGAAAAGTAAAGAAGTATAACAAACAACCTTCTCTTTCAAAGATCATATCCTTGATTAAGGTATTTTGCTCGGTATGAAGACTAACATCAATACCTAAGTTATTTCTAGCATTATCTAAAACCTTCGCAGCCCAGGCAAATTCATCATCATTATTTATGACAAGAAGTGAACAATTTGGTCTTCTCGCTCGCTAAGTATGGTATTCTGACGAAGGAGTTCATCTCGCTCAACTTGCACTTCAAGGAGAGATTTTTGAAATTTTTCTAATGCATGTGCACCTCTGTTAGTAATGCGATCTTTCTCATCTATGAGATCGCTAATTTTCTTCCTTAAAATTTTGGTTTTCTTCTTGGAGTCAACGTACTTTCGTTTAAAAGATTAGCCAAAATTAAACTAGATCTATGCTCGATTTTTAAGAGATGATGTTTAGATTGAAGATCCTTTAATGAAAGAAGGTTAGCATCATTTGAAGAACTACTTAGGGATTCATTGAGGGCGAGCAAGGAGGACATCATCATCCATGGGCTCGGGAAATGAATGGAGAAGAATGGATTCTTGGAGAGATTATATATGTACTGCGAAAATAGTAAGTTAGGCAAAGAAAAGTAAATGGTAAAATAAAAGAAAATTGAGGAATAAAGAGTGCTATACCATAAAGCTGTTGGTTTGCACTTTCAAGAGTAGATACTCTATCTTGTTGAGAAGTAAGCTCAGCCTCCAATTGTTTAATTCGTTCATCCTTATCGCGAGATGATGCAGCCCCAACTTCTAATTCTCGAATTCTCTTGTTCAATTGCAAATTCTTCTTTTCAAGATTGTTGCGTCTTCTCTCAAGGTCTGAGGCAGCAACAAAAGCAGCTCTCCCAGACTATAAAAGGAAATAGAGAAATAGTTAAATATAGGAGCGGAGTCACAAAGAGGTAAAGAGGTGTGAACATACCAAAGCATTAAGAGCATTTAGAAGGCTGGGTGTTATTGTTCGAGAAACTCCGCGAAAAGACTCGATATCCTCCAACAATGGGGCATCACAGATCTTAGCGATAGTTTCGCAAGTAACGAGACAAGTTGCTATCGCCAAAGCCTTGCATAGAATCGGTAAAAACATTAGATAAAAGCGCCATAGCGGAAGTATCCGAATGACTTCCCTTAGCGGAAGAGGTGCCAATCTCATTTTCATCTTAAATTCTCGCTAGATTGGGAGTTAGAATGTGAAAGAGGTTAGAGTCTCCGTCTTTTAGAGGATGGGCCAGAAGATTTGTCATTGCGAGAAATGGCCTTATTCTTGCCTTTAGCCTTCGCAGCTCCAGCTTCTCTATCATTAATCTTTGCGATTTCAACTTCTTCAACACCAATCTTCACACACGAATAAAGATAAGAAACAGAGGCAACAATATTGTTTAAAATAACAAAAGAAAATGTTTCTTACTTCATCCGTGAGTGATCGAAGTATCGCCAGGATGTTTGGCTGGGGATTCTCTTTGTATTTCTCTCTCATTCTGGTGACCTAAATTCTTTCTAAAAAGTTAATGAAGGAAAGAAATGGAAGACATAGCGAAGCAAATCTAAAATGAATGATATATATACCTCTTTTGTCTTCTCAGGCCACTTAAATTCCCAAGGATGATAATTCGCAAGATTGGCTGGGAGTGCATGTGAGCCTGCGATATAAGGTCCACTCAGAAAGAGAGGTATAACCCACCACTTTTCATCTTTGGAGTAGCGAGGGATATTATTTTTACCCGAATGCCAGTCAATGTCCTGCATAAGCAGTTTGTCAGCATCAACATTGTCATTTTTCTTCAATCGAACGCCCCAATTTGCGAGATTTATCGTTTCTCATAGTTATGACTGAATAATTTGCAAAGAAATTATCCACAGTATACTTCTCGGCAACTATTGGTACATTCGCAAATTGGGGATTTCTAACATTGTCAGGATATAAAGATCCTTTACCGGCACCACGAGAGGCGAACTCAAGCATTAGGCGAATACAATCGCCGTTCAATTGATAAATAGCCCGCGAGAATTTCTCGTGAGCAAGAATCTCATAAAATAATGGTATTTCGGGATTATATAAAGGAATGGGAGCCCTGCGAGAAGTTGACCTAGCGAGACTATAATTTTCCCGATCATCACATTGATGATCGAGAAAACAATTTTCTGAGAAAGCATAGATGAGGATCCTTGATGTGGAATGGTAGATAAAGTGAAACCCTTTTCCTGTAATTTCTTTTGAATATCAGTAAAATGAGGAGCGTATGTACGACCAAGTGAAGCCATTATCAGAGTATAGGAATGAAGGGGAAAGTGAAGAATTGAAAAGGAAGCAGTAGCAGAAGCGCAAATTGCGGAAGGAGAAAGATGAAGAAAAGTTGCAGAGGGAAAATAAAAAGAGAAGAAGAGAAAGAGGATAAAACTATATATAGAGAAGAGAATTCTCGAGAAGACAAATGCATTTAATGAGAGAAGGGACGTGAATGGTTAAGAATAATCGGTTGAAAGAGACGTGTCAAGAAAAGAGTGGAAGAAGAAACACCTGTAATAAATTCCGTACACAAACAAAACGAGTGAAAGTAAACAATCGCAAGATAAAGATAAGCAGTTGCGGCACTTTAAAATATAGGTTCTCATGACATTCTCTTCTTCGCAGAGAAGACATGAGAAGAGGCAAGATGTAGGACCAGAATATCGCGACAGCAATACTTCGCGAGATTAATAAACGATCGCGTCGCATGGAGGTAAATAAATGACGTAATAGATGACGACAGTAGAACATGAGGAAAGTGTTAAGACTTGGCGAGATTTAAGAGTGTCGCGAAGGTAAACAGTTGTATATTCGCGAGCATTCGCGAGATGTTTCCGAAAATAAGGGACAGTATAGCTGTCATCCACTATGTAATATCCTATATAAAGGGTCGAGTAAGTCTGTTGGAAAAAGGGTCTTTTTTTGGTGAAACAAGTCATTAGGAAAGAGAAAATTAAGAGTGATTGTAATTTCTCTAGCTTTGTTCTATATTTCTTTGTAAATCTTTCAAGAAAACGATTAATAAACATATCATTCTTCATCTTCAAATGAGTTGATTTAGCAGATTCGAGTGAGGGGTGTAGTGTGGGAAATCCTGCAACTACACTTATGGAGTTGGATGACATCGCGATCGAGTTGGATCATATCCCGGAGGTCGATACAGTCAGTCCGGATGCTCAATCGGGCTAGTATAACACACCGAGAGGGCTCGGGCTAGTATAACACACCGAGAATCAGCCTGTACGGGTATTTCGTACATGGTTTCATTATAGTGCTTGGAGGTTCGTGTTACTCTGTAAGAGTAACACTCGTCGTCATGACACACTTGATAATGAGTACTGGAAATACAAGGCTGATATGAAATTCACAGGAAGGGATTGTTGCCACATGCTCCAACCTGGAGGAATTTCATGTATTCACAGAATAGGATTGTTGCTACATGCTCCATTCTTGGTGAATTAAGTGAGGGAGTATCCAACACTTATAAATGGCTTTATCTTTTACAAGATGTCGCGCATGATTTTCCTGGTTTTTTTACAAATTTAACCTTAAACGAAAATCCACCATCAACATTAAGTCCCCTGCCTAGCACACAATGGTTACACTATTGTGTGGTAGGCATAAGATGGTGACAGTTAAAGATAAAGCTTATGAGACAAAGTTAGATGTTACCAGGAGAGACGGTCATCCTGTCCTCGGAGCATGCGAGCTTTCAAGAGACGTCCAGGAGAGTATTCCCCTAGCATGATATCGGTCTTGCCTGCTTCGATCGACCTTGTTATGCCTACTTCAGTCCCGTGCTTGCTCCGTTTGAATGTCGGTCTTGCCAGATCGACCTTGCTATGCCTAATTAGGTCGAGGGGTTATTGCGCCTGCTTCGTTCGATCGTGGGATTGTGCCTAATCGTTGATCGTCATTACCTGCTTCGTTCGTGGGACTCACTGCGCCTGCTTGATCGAACGTGGGCTTGTTGTGTCTGCTTCGGTTGAGCGTGGGTCCACTATGTACATGTTTCAAACGTCGGCCACTGTGCTTGATCGAAATCGGCCACTGTGTGCGCCTATTATACCGGCCTTATGTCCCGATTAACGGCGGCCTTTGCGACTTGAGCAATACCAGCCTTGTGACTTGAGCAATACCGGACTTTAAACTTGTACGGGAATTGAAATCAATACTCGGATCGAAACTTGTCCGGACTTGAAATCAATACTGCATCAAACTTGTAGACTAGGACTTGAAATCAATACCATACTGAAACTTGTACCGGACTTGAAACTTGAGTGATACTGGTGTTTGGACCCAATCCCATCTTTTGTGTATTTCAACGTGGGTTGTATCTTGTCATGTGTGACTACACGCCTCATGTGTTTTCCATACAAGTTCTAACTCCTATTTTCATTGTGGAATGAAGAAAAGAACTCTGTTGAGATGTCTTCTAGAGATAATGTGTGGTGCCAAGTCGGGAAGTGTTGACACTTCAAAGATATGCCGAACATTGATGATGAGTTGTTCACCTCGCTTTTCCAAACATTAGAAAACATCTTTCTCATAAGATAGTCCCTTTCCGATTCGGAAAATATGGAAGCTGATCCATTTTCTTCTTCAGCACTTGTGATGAGATTTTGTCTCCGGAGAAACGAATATCCGCCTTCTCCTATTGACTTCAAGATTTTCCATACTCCACTGGGTTCTTACGAAGGATGGATGAGACGTATGTTGAATAATAAGGATGTTAAAGTGGAATCTGGTGGAGGTGGATCTTGGAGAGAGTGTTGAACAAGGATTCTGAAGCGAACGTGGTCCCGGAGAGAGCATTGAGGCGGCTCTTTAATAGACCATTGAAGCAGCTTCTGCTAGAGGGAGTGTTGAAGTGTTTCCCTCTTCAATTCGATTTACCCTTGCGAATTCCATGCTTCTTGACTGACCACATCTCTCATGTTGAAGAATTCCTTGATCGACGGTGAAGGAACTTCATCCGAGCCTCGATCCCCAAGTGTGGTTTACATGGTTTGTTCGTAGTGGTTGTTGTCGAGCCAGGTATGGAATATCTTGGACGTTGTTTCATCATTGTGGGATTCGTGCATGTGGTGCGGAGTTGGAGTTGATGGACGCGCAGGATGTTGTATCTTGGTGGTTTTCCTCTACGCTTCAAGGAAGCGCTTCTGAAGGCTGAATGTTGTATCGCCTGTTGGTGAGATATATGCCCCTACAAACATTATGAGGCTCTTCGGCAGGCCTGGTTTTTTTATCAGGGCATATGTTGTTGTAGATGAGCGTTCAACGGCTCAGAGGATGACCAAAAGCGCAGATTCTCCAACATAGCGTGATAGACATGTACCGTCGTACGATAAAGTGACTCACCGGATCTTGTTCGACCACCTGTCTGATAGAGTAACTCGCCCGGATCTTTCTCGATATGACGGTTGGACATCGTTATCTTCTTGAGGCTGCTCCCTTGAGGTATCGGCTCCAGTGGAAGATTACCGTCATAGAGCGATTATACGTTGAACAGAGCACTCTTTAAACCAAATGGCAGCATGGTATAATAAAAATTTCCGAGAGGAGTTCGAAAAAAGATATCTTACTTGCATCATGCTCGTACATCCTTATTTGTTTGTAGCCGCTACATCCATCCATGGAGGAGAACATGTCGTGTCCATTGGTTGCATCTACTAACATGTCGATGTTAGGTAGAGGAGGATCGTTTTGGAGCAGCAGACTGTTCAAGTCTCGAAGTCTATGCAAAGACCTGATCTATCCATTTTCCTCATGTATGAACTACAAGCTTGTTTAACCGACTTGGATCCAGGTATGACATGTAGATGATGGGTGACCACTTTTCATCTAAATCCAGAGGCATTTCTTCATATCTCCAAGCGAATATGTCCTGGTACTCTTTGAGAAGTTCCACGAGCTTCGTGCGTTTATCCGTACTCAAGGTTGAGCTGATGGAGATAGGCCTAGGAGATTCCCCAACGATTTCAATCTCATCAGTTGTGCAGTTGGTGCCCTCTTGCAGCTGTTGTGGAGCATCTAGCACTTGTTCTTGTGGTTCGTTGCTGTTGTAGCATTCCATTAGGTGGAGAGACTGGGTAACAGTCTCCCCTGTTAATTGATAATGGCAGTGTCGGTATACCGTTTTCCCTTTCTGGTCACGACTCTCCATAAAAGTTCGTTCCCTCTTCGTGTGAACGTGGGTCGTGGCTTCACGGGATGGAGAAGAATGCTTCGTCAGCAAAGATGCATCGTGGATACTAGCCCTCAATGATGCAATCCGGTCTTCTTCCCGAATTGACGCCCACGTAGGGAGTGGGATGCAAACGAACTTGTCCGATTCTTTTCCATGGAGCTTCTCCCGTATGTGCTGGTTTGGTTTCCCTCGAAGTCCGTCATTGTGGTAGGCTTAAATCGACCTTGCACGGGAGAACCTTGGATGTCCCGAGAATCTTGAGAGTAATGAAGACGATCCGTGTAGATAAGGGTCGTCTTGAACTCTGAATCCTTGATGCGTGCGGTGACATGTAGGGCACGGTCGTGACCTTCCTCCGGTTGATTGCAACAAACGTCTCGCGCGGCCGATTCTTCGAGAGGTGTGAAATTTCGCATAAACTTTCCACTATAGAAAACGCTTCCCGATCCACCGGCCTCGGCTCATAGTGAAACTGTTGACTTGAGGAGGATCGTTGTGAGGATCGGTCAGGTGTAGAAGTCTCCATGACGGGACCGCTCATATCTCGATGTCGCTTCTTTGATCGAGTCCATGTAGGTCCGTGCCGTTGAAGTACCTTCTCCGGTATGTTGAATGCATTTCTTGTTGGCTCCCAGGGGGATGTTGCGGGTCATGTGGAAATCGATCGGTTAATGTTTAAGAAAAGTGAGTACCTCTTTCGAGTTGCGTCCATATCCGTTTGAGTCTTAGCAAGAACTTCCGCTTCTCCATCAAGTCTGCAATGGTAATGGGGATGGTCCTCCTCTCGTCCCTCCGGCTCCTCGTCCCGATGAAGGAGTGGAAGTTGTTGCTCCGGTGACTACCGGAGGTGTTACACTTGATGAGATGTCGGGATTTGCATGCTGCTCCGGCTTTGGTGATGGGAGGTGTTGTAATATCACCGCCGAGTGATCGAATTGAACGTTCCCATCCTACGTACTCACGTGTTCCTTGATTGATCTCTCCTTCCTCAAGCATTTCTTCACTTAGTTGAAAGGTCGATGCGGATTGAACGGTCTTAGAGCTTCGACAAGGGTCTTGAGATATAAATCTTCCAGCGAGGGATCCGTAAGGCTGCAGGCTCCATTTCTTTATCCCGGTAGACTTTGTGGTACCCGGACAAGTCTTTTCCTCGTGGAGTTACCTCGAGTCTTCGTCGGCCGGACCATGTTGTTCGTCTTTCTGAGTCTCCGGCGGTTGCGCGCTCTTTTTGCCTCTCCATAGGTAAAGGTATGACTCGACTAAGGATTTAGCATTTCTTGCCTTTGCTTAAGTAGATGCATGCCGACCCTTCTTGTAATTGTGTTGCTATATCATTCAAAAAGGCGAATGTCTCGCTGACACTGTCTTCTAGTGATACTTTTGGCTTGATTTGCCAAGACATCCTCCAAGCATTCTAGCTACACTTCCCATGGTATACGAACCGCTTGTGGTTTCCCTCGATGAGGATTCATCATGAGTCGAAAACCGAAAAATTGAGAATTCAATTTTTGTGCAATCGATAGATCAACCTCCCACTGTGGTCGCCAATTGTTTATGGGTGAAAACTACTCCTGCAGAATTTGGTAATTTGGGGTGTGGATGAGGAATGAATTTAAACCTTAAACAAATACACTGCGCGGTGAGTGCTTGTAGATTCGAGAGATCAATCTGTGCAAGTCCGGCCTAAACCAAGAAATGGCCGTTCGAGACTTGTTTCGGTCACAAAGTGAAGGAGATGGGGTTGATCTTAGGGAGGGAAGCGAAGAAGGTGTTGAGATTGTGAAGGTGTTGGCTTGCTTATGACTTGTAATGAGAAGGTGAGTGGTGCTGCGGGTGTTTGAATACGATTTTTGTATTAACACTTGATTTTTCGTCTCGTACGAACTTGTGTTGTTATTCTCCTTTTTTTTGAAAATAGGGCGGAGAACCTATTTATACAAGTCATTGAGCCTTATTCACGTCTCTCGTGGGAAGTGGAGGAAGTGGAGTGATGGAGTAGTGGAGATGTGCGTTGGTGCCACACGACCAGTCTTGCCCACTTCTCCTGTTCATCTCTAACCGTCCATAACTTCGACACGTTCTTGTGATGCGCGTTGCACGCTGCCACGCCGTAAACCGCCGCACCAATACCCCAAAGATGTATCCCCGATTTGTGACATGATTGATGTCCGGAATGTGTGAATCGTGGATCCACGAAAGGTAGCATGTAATCTTGAATTGAATAACTGCGTTATCCGGGGAAGTTGATACTTGTGAAGTATCATGTGTATTTTATGCAGTGCGCATTATAGTGCGGTAAAGTGATGGGTAATGATGCCTCACTTGACCAAATAACTCGACCGGGTTGTATAACCAAGCTGGTGAAGTTGGACGGATGAGATGATCTTTGAGACACTCATCTGCGATCGTTAATGAATATTAGGGTTTTGAAGAGGTGCGCAAGCATCACTCTTGACTTGGTCGAAACCAAGCATGGGAAGGGCTTTAGAGAGGACCGACCGGGCATGTGTGTAGACGGCATGCCGGTGTGCACGTCCATACCTCACTTTCCCCGAGAAGGAGCGATCTAGGCCACTCAAATTGACCGGCAAAGTTGAGTGGTTGAGATCGGTTTGCTTGGTAAATCCATTGCCGCAAAGGAGTTGGAAATCGCATGACATCCCTGGTTTGGGCGCGCGTTCCAAGACGACCCATCTTGGTCGGTCTTGGTCGATCATACCAGCGTGTAGGTGGTAGGCTGGTGCTCACACCTATACACGACTATCCCATGAAAACGTGATCTAAGCCATTCAAATCATCCGGTGAAGTTGAGTGGTCGAGATCGGTTGCAATTTGGGAAGTGTAACCACGCATGTTTGGGCGGGCGTTTTGGATTTAGCCGGGCATGGGATGCCTTGGCCGATCGCATGAGGAGGTAGATGGGCGCGCGGTGGTCATTCTGGTATGACCGGCCCTTGCTTAATCTAATATGTGACCCTCCATTCGTGCCGGAGAAGATGGACGCGCGTGATGATTTGAAACCCTAATTTTGGCTTTCAAAAGCCGTGCGCCACTTCTTGTTTGGGTGACGATTGTCACGGCCAAACATTGTTGGTCTTGACCGATTGGTCAAGTGTGTAGGCGGGCCCACGGTGATCGTGTTGACATGCTTGATAGGTGTAGAATACACCATATTTACTATATAAGAGTTTATGCTTTCTTTGCTATTTTTCTTGTAAATTATGTATTTTACGTGTATTTTTGAGTTATTAGGTACTGGAGTCGCACGGAGGAAAGAAGAAGAAATCACCAAAATTGAGAAAAAGGGAAGAAAAGTCATTTCCCGTGCAAACACTACCCGGAGCCAAGGTAAGGTTAAGGGGCACTCATGTTTAGAGAAGTATTAAATAAAAGCCAGCACAGGCTAAGGGGAGGCCAATTGGCTAGCCCTTATCAGAAGTGACCATCTACTAAAAACACCCAATCTGGGGTGGCTCTTAGGAGTGGGGTGTCATTATCCAACTCAACCCTCTTTAACCTGAACTCGAGAATTTTCTTGTCTCATTCGGCATCTGAAATGTAGAAGAAGCAATAGCCGCATTTCTAATTCCAAGAGATCGAGAAAGGGGAGAGGTGAAATCAGCAAGAGTTGCAATCGATTAGGGTTTGCTGCTACCATTAAATTACAGTGATGATTCTAGGGAAGAAGATGGGTTTCTACCGTGACCAGATCGAGAAATTGAGAGGTTATGAAGAGATTAAACAAGATAAATCTGCTAATGGCGATGAAGCTGTTACTGAATCTGCAGTCGTTGAACGAAGAAATCGATGTTGTTGAGTGAAATAGAGATGAGTTTGAGCTTCTGAATTAGTTACGGGAATGAAACAGGAGATGGGTTCGATTTGTTTATGGGATTGTGAATCGAATTGGCAAACAATGGTTGGATCTGTGATGAATTGAAAGCACGGGGGAGGATATGGTGGTGGTTCTCGGTTTGTGGAAATCGAACATGGAGGAAAAGAGACCCGGTGATGTTGCTATTGAGAGACAACGAATAAAATTGAATATGGGTTCCGTGGTTTGATTGTTTTGGTAATGGTAGATGCTTTGATTTGAGATGAAAACATCGGTGAAACTTAAAATGGGTTTGACGACGCTTTGCCGAGAATTGTTGTTGAGGGCTATTGAAGTAGCAATTGTATTATCCTAGATGTATGTTAGGATGTCGCAGAATCAAGACCAAAAGAATGGCATGAAAATAGGCCGAAATGCTCGTAAAATGAGGAGGCTCTGTCGGATTTTCTACTCCGACGAGTCAACCCAGTGAGTTCGAGCCGTAATAAATCAGCCAGTTAGACCGAGTCAGACCAGCTGTCTCGGCTGACTACCTCTTACTTGACCCAGTTGACTAACTAAGACCGTTAGTTTGACCTAACTGTAACGGAATCTTGGACAGAATATTCCGTCGACGGAGAGAATTCTCAGGTAACCGGCGGTGACGGATTCCGGCCATAATACCAGTTTTCCGGCGAGCCAAAAGTTGCAGAATTTTGTGTGGATTTCTCTCATGGGTGTGAAGACTTGGACTAGGAATTGGATGGAGAATTGGGCTCAAATTTGGAAAGAGAAGATGGAAGATGAGAAAGACTTGAATTTGGAAATTGAATTGCTAAAGGAAAAGGATTCTATTCCTTGGAAGATTTGGAGAATATTGAAGCCTATAAATAGAGAAGTTCTCTATATCTTTTGACACACCTTTTTACACACACAACAATTCTTTCTTCTTTATTCTTTGTGTGAACTCTTTAACATGAGTAGCTAATTTTATTAATTGAGGATGAATTCCTAGTTCTTAATACATGTTTTGAGTTTTGTTTTCAATTCTATCTTGAAGGTTTTTCACATAATTATCGTTTGTTTTTACTAATAGGAATGATCTTAATGACATTCATGATTGATTGATAGATTGTTTGGGTGCAACTAAATTGATTTGTTAATTTAATCTAAAGCTAGTGAAAGTTAGGGGATAAATAATCGTTTCTTGACTCTTTACATAAGTAGCAAACACGAGACCTTGCGGAGGGATTCCGTGGAGCAATTGTGTGTGAAAACAACGTTAGCAAGTAGACCTTGATCTAAGAGTCTAACTACTAATATTAACCTAATAAGTTCATAAATCTTAATGCGTTTATTTAAATTACATCTAGAGTGATCTACTACTAGGTGGTTTGGTAAATAGAATCCGGTAGTCGAGAACTTTCGTGTCCGGTGATACAAGGGATTTAGGGGTTTAGCACTGATCTAGCGCTTTACCTACGGTTGGTGATAATTTGTGACTAATAACAAGTAGAAAAGAACATAACTTGATTCATTGTTTTAACGAAGAAGGATTCCTTGGTCTTGTCTCTCTTATTGCTTTCAACTTTATCTTTTAATTGCTTTGTTTATTTTCTTTTGCTTTTTACATCCCCCCTTTTGTGACAATTTTTACAACTAGAATCTCTTGCTCCTCGTGGGAACGAACTTGACTTCCATTATACTATTTTTAATTGAGTGGAAATAGATATTAATTTGATTGCACCTACGACACACATCAAATTTTGCGCCGTTGCCGGGGAGCAGCGGATGATTTTAGTTGTTTTTATTTTTCTTTTTGGTTTATTATTGCTTTGTTGGATTCTATATCGTATCTAACTTGGTTTTTGAGAATCTTATTTCAGGTATCGGTTTTCCATGTATGGTGGACAAGAGCAAGCATATTACAACAATCAATACGGTTTTCAACCTCAACATTATGTCAACTTCCAACCATCCTTAGGATACATACTTTATGGATATTCTCATACATATCAACAACCTTATGACGGGTATGTAAGTTAACAATCACTAGGAAGGGAGGATAGTAATGCTTCTAAATCTATGTGTGATCTCCTTGGTGCAAGGCAACCTAGTTTGAGGGAACTTGAGAGAAGGTTCTATCAATTGATCGATGAAGGCATAGCATCGGATGAAGAAATTCTTGAAGCTAAAAGAACTTTAAGAATAGAACGTGAAAAACGTTATTATATGGGTTACGATGATGATTTTGAACCTTATGAAAATTATTGTAACAAGGATAAAGTTATTCCAACTCCGGATCATAATAACGATCCTTCACCTATTCAAAAGGAGGAGATTGGGTGTGACTTACCTATTGTTATAAACGGTGTAACACCCGCACATGAAGATCTTACAATCTATACCGATGAAAATCATTTTAGTGAATGGCCCGATTCGATGATGAGAATGTTGAAGAGATGATGCTAGAGGATGAAACCACATTCATTGATTTTGTGGAAGACCCAATTGAACTTGCCAATGATTTTAATGATGCCAAGACTTTGGTTAAGGTAGAAAACGACGAAGAATGGTTGCAAGGTTTAATA
The DNA here is from genome assembly GCA_023531295.1 of Papaver armeniacum. NCBI lineage: Eukaryota > Viridiplantae > Streptophyta > Magnoliopsida > Ranunculales > Papaveraceae > Papaver > Papaver armeniacum. Next base: position 53,384 of record JAJJWW010017643.1, read on the forward strand.
GAGGACCACGATATACAAGAGGTAAGTAATTCACTTGAATTTTTTAAGGATGAAGAGGATTCTATAATACAAGAAATTGTGCAAGGTTTGTCTAACCCTTTGCATATTGATTCTTCTCCCTTTACCTCTTATTGGTTTGAATGTATGTGCTTGAAAGTATTTTTTGGATGATTTTGTTTCTAGATATCCACCATTGGAAACACTTGATTCTAACACTATGCAGGTTTGCCAAGAGGAATACATGGAAATTCCCAAATTCTATGTTCTTTATACACTTCCGAGTGTGGACGAGAATAAGTGTGGGGGAAATTTCTATCGAGCAATAATTTCACTATTGTTTTCTTGCGCTAACATTTGTATGGAGTTATTGTTTCCAAAACAGGTATTATGGGTGGATCCTCAAATTTTCAGATTGTTAGTATATGGGAAATGAATCTTGCAAGAGCTAAGTCGGGAGTCGACTTTAAAACAAGCGCTTAATGGGAGGCAACCCATAGGTTTTGTATTTCTTATCCTTTTGCTTTTTGTTATTTCTTTTTCTTGTTTCTTATCATGTTAAAATTTCCCACTTTGACTTTACTAGGAAGATTCAATTACATTGAGGACAATGTAAAGTTTAAGTGTGGGGGAGTGGTTAAGCATGTATTTAAAAAAAAAAAAAAATTTAAAAATTAAAAATTTAAAAAAAAAAAAATTTTTACTTAAAACCTTCAACTTTTAGAGATTTTAGAGTCACTAGCATACTTCTAGGTATGTTTACATAGAGATTTTGACCGACATAATTGAACTTGGAAATGTTAGAGAACTACATTCGGATTTCTTGCTTGTTTGAGTGTTAAATAATGGATTTAATCATGCCGGTGATGCGAATTTGGTGCAGGGAGAAATGCATTATTAGAGTTGCTGATCAATCATTAGTGGAGACTACCCGTATTCATATCATGTGAGGCACCGACCAGAAATTTTCCATCTACTAAAGAGCTTCTTTTGAGTGTGTGTCACCGTACGTAAATTCAGGGTAGAATGGTGAGCTACCCAACCTCCCACCAATAGAAGCACTACTCTTTGATCTCTTGAGTGCTAATTTTGTCAATCATGAGGGTGACGTCTATAGATGAAAGCTTCCTTCTTGTAGTTCGATTTGCAGTTAGCACCATTCTCTCTCTCGACAACAACGGATCCATAGAAACACCATCATCATCAACAAGGAGCGACATTAAAATCTACAAGGAAAGTTGGAAAAGTTCAAGGTTTATAAGCAACGAAAACGAGAAAAATAGCAAATTTCATATTCAAGTAAAGCAACATACAAAAGTGCATATTTTTACATATATGTTGATGACTTACAATACAATGAGGTAATTTTATATTCAAGTATGAAGACTTATTTATAAGAGCAAAGAAAATCAAAAGGTGAGAATTGTTGAAGTTTATGATTTTGAGGCGATACAAGTTGTGAAGAATCAAGCGGTAAAATACTTCTCCCACGGCCATGGTTTATTTTTTGTATTTAATTTCTCTTTTTTTAAAAAAAAAAAAAAAAAAAGAAAAAAAAAAAAAAAAAAGAGAAATATTTGTTTTGTTAATAAGCCGTGGGGAAGGAAAATCTATAAGGAAGTTTCAAGCGACAAGGATTTAAGGTAAAAAGTGTTACAAATTGTCAAGGATTACGAAATTCAAGAGTTTATCACCAATAGTTGAAACCGAAGACCAAGAAGATAAAGACGAGGAGCGGAAGACGTTTCTATTGGATGCCGTGAGAGTGGTGTTATCATAATTGGCGATCGGATGTGAAGGTGAGTAAGTAATCTCATCCTCGATAATAGTGGTTGATTTCCTTTCTTAGAGATCGTCAGAAAAACGGTTTTTCAAAATATGAAAAGATGTGGGTTTTTAAAAAAATATTTCGGAAGTTGTCCTTCCCACCATTCAACGTGTCGCAGGATTTCTCTCTTCATTCTTACCGCACACATGTGAGAACCATAAAAAGCCGTCTTTTTGAGTGCAATTATCATAAAATCCTTTTGGTGAGGCGAAGTCGAGGCGAAATGCTTATTGATCGTTTCTCAAACACGCGTTCTCTCATTATGATGTGGTTATTTCTCACTCAACATTTAAGAATGAGAATATGTTCTTTAGTATTTCCAACTTCTTATTACTAGAATGCGAAACTCTATGTCCTCATAACTCTTTGGATGCTTGGGACGCTTGAACGCTTTGAAGTTGTGAGTTTTTAGTTTGATTTGCTCGAGGAGTAGCAAAGTCTAAGTGTGGGGGAATTTGATAGGTGTAGAATACACCATATTTACTATATAAGATTTTATGCTTTCTTTGCTATTTTTCTTGTAAATTATGTATTTTACGTGTGTTTTTGAGTTATTAGGTACTCTGGAGTCGCACGGAGGAAAAGAAGAAGAAATCACCAAAATTGAGAAAAAGGGAAGAAAAGTCATTTCCCAGGCAAACACTACCTGGAGCCAAGGTAAGGTTAAGGGGCACTCATGTTTAGAGAAGTATTAAATAAAAGCCAGCACAGGCTAAGGGGAGGCCAATTGGCTAGCCCTTATCAGAAGTGACCATCTACTAAAAACACCCAATCTGGGGTGGCTCTTAGGAGTGGGGTGTCATTATCCAACTCAACCCTCTTTAACCTGAACTCGAGAATTTTCTTGTCTCATTCGGCATCTGAAATGTAGAAGAAGCAATAGCCGCATTTCTAATTCCAAGAGATCGAGAAAGGGGAGAGGTGAAATCAGCAAGAGTTGCAATCGATTAGGGTTTGCTTCTACCATTAAATTACAGTGATGATTCTAGGGAAGAAGATGGGGTTCTACCGTGACTGGATCGAGAAATTGAGAGGTTATGAAGAGATTAAACAAGATAAACTGCTAATGGCGATGAAAGTTGTTATTGAATCTGTGATCGTTGAACGAAGAAATCGATGTTGTTGAGTGAAATAGAGATGAGTTTGAGCTTGAATTAGTTACTGAATGAAAAGCAGGAGATGGGTTCGATTTGTTTATGGGATTGTGAATCGAATTGGAAAACAATGGTTGGATCTGTGATGAATTGCAGCCACGGGAGGATATGGTGGTGGTTCTCAGTTTGTGGAAATCGAACATGGAGGAAAAGAGACTGGTGATGTTGCTATTGAGAGACAACGAATAAAATTGAATATGGGTTCCGTGGTTTGATTGTTTTGGTAATGGTAGATGCTTTGATTTGAGATGAAAACATCGGTGAAACTTAAAATGGGTTTGACGTTTGCTGTGAGAATTGTTGTTGAGGCTATTGAAGCAAACAATTGTATTATCCTAGATGTATGTTAGGATGTCGCAAGAACTGAAGACCAAAAGAATGGCATGAAAATAGGCCTAAATGCCTTAAAAACGAGGAGGAGGCTCTGTCGGATTTTCTACTCCGACGAGTCAACCCGGTGAGTTCGAGCCGTAATAAATCATCCGATTAGACCGAGTCGACCACTGTCTCTACTGACTACCTCTTACTTGACCCGATTGACTAACTAAGACCGTTAGTTTGACCTAACATTAACGGAATCTTAGACGGAATATTCCGTCGACGGAGAGAATTCTCAGGTAACCGGCGGTGACGGATTCCGGCCATAATACCAGTTTTCCGGCGAGCCAAAAGTTGCAGAATTTTGTGTGGATTTCTCTCATGGGTGTGAAGACTTGGACTAGGAATTGGATGGAGAATTGGGATCAAATTTGGAAAGAGAAGATGGAAGATGAGAAAGACTTGAATTTGGAAATTGAATTGCTAAAGGAAAAGGATTCTATTCCTTGGAAGATTTGGAGAATATTGAATCCTATAAATAGAGAAGTTCTCTATATCTTTTGACACACCTTTTACACACACAACAATTCTTTCTTCTTTATTCTTTGTGTGAACTCCTTAACATGAGTAGCTAATTTTATTAATTGAGGATGAATTCCTAGTTCTTAACATGTTTTGAGTTTTGTTTTCAATTCTATCTTGAGTTTTTTCACATAATTATCGTTTGTTTTTACTAATAGGAATGATCTTAATGACATTCATGATTGATTGATAGATTGTTTGGATGGACAACTAAATTGATTTGTCGATTTAATCTAAATCTAGTGAAAGTTAGGGGATAAGTAATCGTTTCTTGACTCTTTACATAAGTAGCAAACACGAGACCTTGCGGAGGGATTCCGTGGAGCAATTGTGTGTGAAAACAACGTTATCAAGTAGACCTTGATCTAAGAGTCTAACTACTAATATTAACCTAATAAGTTCATAAATCTTAATGCGTTTATTTAAATAACATCTAGAGTGATCTACTACTAGGTGGTTTGGTAAATAGAATCCGGTAGTCGAGAACTTCCGTGTCCGGTGATATAAGGGATTTAGGGGGTTTAGCACTGATCTAGCTGCTTTACCTACGGTTGGTGATAATTTGTGACTAATAACAAGTAGAAAAGAACATAACTTGATTCATTGTTTCGTAACGAAGAAGGATTCCTTGGTCTTGTCTCTCTTATTTCTTTCAACTTTATCTTTTAATTGCTTTGTTTATTTTCTTTTGCTTTATACATCCCCCTTTTGTGACAATTTTTACAACTAGAATCTCTTGCTCCTCGTGGGAACGAACTTGACTTCCATTATATTATTTTTAATTGAGTGGAAATAGATATTAATTTGATTGCACCTACGACACGCATCAATGCTCTGGGCCCTTTGAATCTACATCTACACCCTCCATCTATACCGGCGAAGATGGATGGTTGAGATTGTTTTGCGACACATGTAATATGGCGCAAACCCTTATTTAGGGTTTTCCGTCCATAATGCTTGGTATGAACGTCTTTTGGCAAGCAAAGTCCAATGGCCGACCATCGGGGTCGGTAGTGTGTATTCCATACCGGGGGTGATGGAATTGATCCGGGGTCATCAATCATGCTTATGGAGTTGGATGACCTGCGATCGGATCATATCCCGGACCGATACGATCAGTACGGATGCTCAATCGGGCTAGTATAACACACACGAGAGGGGCTCAATCGGGCTAGTATAACACACCGAGAGGGCTCGGGCTAGAATAACACACCGAGAATCAACCCGTACGGTATTTCGTACATGGTTTCATTATAGTGCTTGAGGTTCGTGTTACTGAGCAAGAGTAACACTCACCATCGTCATGCCACACTGCCCGATAATGAGTATTGGAAATACAAGGCTGATATGAAATTCACGGGAAGGGATTGTTGCCACATGCTCCAACCTGGAGGAATTTCATGTATTCTGAGAATGGGATTGTTGCTACATGCTCCATTCTTGGTGAATTAAGTGAGGGAGTATCCAACACTTATAAATGGCTTTATCTTTTACAAGATGTCAGCGCATGATTTTTTCTGGTTTTTTACAAATTTAACCTTAAACGAAAATCCACCATCAACAACTAGTCTGACTAATACCAACAAAACTGGCATATACAAGGGAACCAGTAGTCGATAATCCTAAATCTAGGTCAACACAACTGGCAAATACAAGGGTACCAGTGGTCGACTTTATTGAATGTATTCCGATTGGTCTGATGGTCTGGTTTCAATTTCTCTTTCTCTTTCTTTTTTTCTTTTTTAATTTTTCATAATTTTTTTTTCTTTTTTTAAAATAGGCCATCAGAGGCATTTATTAAAAATAAACATAAATGTTTTTACAAAGAGTTAGTTGGTAGCCAAGCTACTAGCTGGGCACCAACACCTTTTTGGATTGGCATACCTTTTCATTTTTTTATATTTTTTTTTTTGGTATCTCAATCACTCTATTTCACCCTAGCAGTAGTAACAACTTGATTCGTGAGCCCCACCTAATCACTTAGAGAAACATATTTTAAAAATAAAACAAAATAAAAACATAAGTGAAAATGACTCGACGAGATATGGCGAAACTACCATGTTATTTCTAATAACTAAGCTCTGTGCTTTTATGAATAGACTCTTTAGATGTTTCCATCTAATCAGATTGGTTCCTCAACTCCTACAACCAAGATGCTTTCATCCACTTATATTAGTTAGTGCTATCCTTAATATGAATAAATTTCTAGGCTCTGGAGTTTAATAATTGCAACTAAAAAGTTTTTCCCATACCCCCAAACTTAAATCTAACATTGTCCTCAATGTTCTAAAGATAAAATTTAAAACATGAACAAGGAGAAACGGTTACCATTTGAAGCAAAAGAGTTAAGAAAAGATATTACCGTGTTGCATGAGCATGGGTTACCTCCCAAGAAGTGCTAAGTTTAACGTCTTCAGCCACATATAAGAAATAATTAATCACCTCATAGAATCATAAAGTAATAGCCAAAATATACGTGGGCCATCAAAAACAAATAAAGCTACCACAAAGAAAAGGAATGCAACATGCCAAGTAAATGAACAAATAAAACACACCCTTTTCTAGTTTCATGTTTAATACAACTACATCTAGTTGTGGTTCAGGTTCAGGTTCTATAACTGGGTCGAGATAAAATATTTTCATGTGCTAGAATTCCTCAAAGCTAAGATCCGGTTTAGGTATTAGAGTTTGGAAAAACTCAAGTAAAAACTTAGAAGCACATAATAATAACCTGAATAATTACGGATCCTTAAAGTCAATCAGTTTTGACTCACACAATTGACCACGATGAAATTGGCGGTCAATCTTAAGCAAATGTGTTGATACTAATTTCCTAAAGTACTTAGGCTTAGTCTTAAAACTTAATAACTGACACATTTGAAACTCATACATTCCCACAATTGGTTGAAAAATATTTGGTGGGAAAACAAAATTAATCTGGGTATCATAGCCTGGGCTAACCACATCAACCAGAGGATGAGTTTCTAACAACTGAACTTCCTTATGGACATCACTAGGCTCAGGAAAATGTGTATGAAGATAATATTTTAAAATGGTTGAGGCACATATGTCAAGTACCAAGTGAGGGACCGTTCTAAGAGTTAAAGCACATGGAGAATGATAATCACCCCCAAACTTAGAGATTTCAGTGTCTCTAGAAAGACTAGTCATAACTTCCTAATTTCTAGGTCATCGGATTCTGAAAATGGTCAATTGATTCTTCTAAGTCATGTATATCCTCACTCATATCGATGGTGCATATTCTTTTATAAGTCTATTGTTTCTAAATCGCTAGACTCAAAATATGCCCGTTCCTCTAAACCATCATTGGCTTTGTAATCAAAAGGAAATACTACATCTTCTAAGGAAGTGTTATATTTAGTCAAATCCTCGTCCTTTTGAATAGGTGAAGAATCATTAAAATTATTTGGATTTGAACTAGAAGTAACATTATTATTATAAAGCTCAATTGGAGTAGTAAATTCTCGATTACTATGCCTATATGTATCCGATTCTTCATCAACGCTATCCTCATCATAATCATCATTATAATAACATGAAAATGGTTGAACCTCATCTAAACAAGTAGTGTTACCAAGTTTAACCTCGTCATCTTGATTATGTGAATAACTATCTTCATTTTCAAATGTACTATTGGAAAGATTATTTTGAGCGATTCTGTTTGGGCCTCACGACAAAAGATTCTAAGTCGACTCACATGACAAGCGATTGAATCTAGGAAAGCAATTTCACTCGTTACATTTCTTTCGTCCATAACTAAGTTATTCATTTCGCTAACTTACGTGTCGACTACTTAACTTACGTGTTGACTCTAGTAGAGAGGAATTTTGCTCGTACGACCGGTTGGGGTGTGGATAGTAATTGGGCTCACCATGGTATGGACCATAACCTTCAAAAATTTGATGTTCCCAAACCACTATTCACACTATGGTCAAGGTAATGTCCATTTTGAAAATTAGTCGGATATTCGTTGTATTGGCTATTGTTATACCGGTTCGACATTCTATTGCGCGGGGTATGAGTTGTCACACAAAATAAAACCCGCGACGGGGGATTCGTGGGTGGATATAATTTTACCTCCGTAATGAGACGGGTGATGAACCGTTGACGAACCGAGAGGCAGAGACATGTATCGTGAATTGTCGTCCTTCCCTCGCAAACATTTTATATTTAATTTTTAACCTTTCCTTAGGGTTTTAAAAATAATGTCTAAGTCCAAAAATAAAGTCCAAAAAGTGAATGTCCAAAAATAAAAAGAAAAATTACAACAAAGCAAATCCTAATACAGTTTCTAAAAATAAAAAGAAAATAATTATATACAAAATCTTCTTCTTCACTCCTTTTGGATTCCTCTTTTCCTTCCTTCTTTGGCTTCGCTTTTCTTTTCAGCACTTTCTCTCTTTTTCTTTAGCTCAGCTCCAAATCTGAAAGTAAACAAGAAATACCAAAATGCGTAAAAAAGAACAAAAATAAACCTAAAAATAAACATAAAAATAAAATAAACCTAAAACAAATCTAAATACAATTAACGTGGCGTGCAAAAATTGATGCGATTTTTCAAGTGATAAGTAAAAGTTCGTTCAAAGACTTGTAGAGATTTGATTTCGGACTTGATAGAAAATATATATACAAAAGGTTTCACGGTATCGAGAAGTCGAGACTAGGATTCCACCAATTCTCACATTCATATGGTTCAACTAATAATTCTAGGCAGGTTATAAATCAAATAATAATAATTTATTGACTCTAATTCATTTAGAAAGTTGATTTTGAAAGTAATGACTATATATCTAAAGCATGAGACATCAAAACACTTAAGAAAGCGTGTCTCATCAATTGAAATCACAATCATTCAATAAATATCATAAAATATGATTAAAAATCAATGCAATAAGTCATAAAAGAATTAATAGAATTACCACATGCGTGAAGAATGGCTTCCTCCCAGTGATAGGGTTTAGCTCATGATGTCAAACACTCGCTCAAAATAATAATCCATAGCTCAATAGGGGTTTTATTGAAGAAAAATAATATTACAGCGAATCTGTAACATGTATAATAGTTACAAAATCAACTGTTACAGAATTCAGTGTTACAGAGAGAAGGCTAACTAGAATAATTGTTGCAGAACTGTTACAAATATGAAAGAATTAGTGACGATCTCTTCTTCTTCTTCTTCAAGCAAGTGACATCTAACTCTGCGATTCTTATTCTTCGTACCAGAGCCCTCTGTGGTGCTCTAAATCGACCCCAAACTTTCGACAAACCCTCGACAACCCCCCAGAACCTCTATTTATCCTCAACAGGCCCCTAAATCCCCGAATAAATCCGAGAATATTCCTTTCAACTTTCAGCGGAAGTCACTGGGATTTTTCTTATCTGTTGGCTTATTTACGCGTTCAAGAGTTGTAAAAACTCTTTCCAAATCTGATAGAACCAAATATAACAAGAATGTACCTTTCCCAGTTCACGTAACTTCCAAAGATATCACCATAATCCCGATAAGTTATCTCTTTCCCTGTTTTGATGAAAGTCCGTTGATCTTCACTTTTTTATCGAACTGAAACTCACTACCCATCCCGTGTTGTCCTAACCAACGAATCCCAATCGAAATACTCGAACAAATCCGAGATAAAATCTCTCAAATCAGGAAAGTTTCGATAACATTTCCACCTCCCCTGTTTTCTTTCCACTTAATATTCAGCCCAACTCTTTCGAATCTGAGTGATAAATCAAGCCTGTTTATCCTTTATAAGTCCAGCCTAACGATATTCAGTGGTTGAGTCTCTATGAAACTCAACCAAAAATCAAATCCAGAATCTGTAAATCCGCACAAAAGTTTCCTTAAAACACAAGTTTGAATTCTTGAAGATGACCTCCCTTATCCGGACAGAATGGAATAGCGGTGAGGTGTAAATAGAAATTATGGTACCCCTTATCAATGGAGTACCCCTTAGTAATTGAGATTCCCCTTATCCAAACTGAGAGCCCGAATAGTAAGTATCCTCCAGGTGCCTTTATCGACTTTTCAGCCGATTTCTCCACACATGTTTATTTCTCCAAAAACACCTACAAAGACATAAAATACCAAAATAAGCGCAAAATCGAGTACTAACATTACAGAAAAATTGAGACTAATATAGACACATAAATGTGTCTATCATTCAGCGAAAGTCGGAAGGAGAAACTAATGCTTGCGGACGTGAGTTCAATGGGTATTATCGAATGGCGAAGAAGTATATATGTGTTTGATTGAATTAATTGTGAATAGTGGTTGTTGATATTATATGGAGTGAACTTGGGAATCTGGGGTAATGCACCAGTTCTTGGAGGTACCTGCAAAGTCAAGTTACTAGTGGAGATGAAAACTTCATGTTGGCAGTGATGAATAGCTGGGTAGTATGGCTGTTTTGGAATGGCCGATCTTTGCTTCGAGTTTGAGAGGAAGGTTCTTCAATGTAAATAATATGGCCCAGTAAGCATAGTTTTATATTCTGGGTCCGTGTTGTAGGATTAGAATATCATGACATCAATAGTTCGCGAGATCAATAAACGACAGCATTGCGAAAGTGTCGCAAATGAGTAATATAAATGACGCAATGAATGACGACAGCTAAAACACGAGAAAGATGTGAAGACCTAGCGAGATTTAGGAGAGTTGCGAGATTATATATTTGTACACTTGCGATATTTTGCAAGTCATTCCCGAAAATAAAGGACACCTTAGTGTCATCCATTGTGTAATACCCTATATAAGGAGTCGAGCAGGACTGTTGGAGAGAGATCTTTTTCCGAGTGTTAGGCAAGTCATTAGGAGAGAGAAAGTTTGTGGTGATTGTAATTTCTTTACCTCTTTTCCATTTTATCTTGTAAACATTCAAGGAATTAATCAATAAAAATCATTATTGTTCATCTTCAAATGTCTTAGTTGTGTGGATTCTTGTGGGGAGTGTAGTGGGGATTTCTGCAACTACATATTGGCGCTAGAAGGAGGGGGAGAGTAAGGATTGACATCGTAATTTGAAAGAATTTAGAGTAGTAGGGAAGGAATTTCATATAATTTTCAACGATTTACCAAAATTAAGAAATGGCTAGAAGAGGAAATGCATTCTGAGCAACCAACAATTTGTTAGAAGGAGTAGGAGACTTGTTGGAAAAGGGAGAAATGAAATGGGAGAATCGCGAGAAGGAATATAAGGAATAATGAAGAAAATCAAATTCAATCACCAATTCAACCAATGAGTGGATAGAACTGTGGATTATGATAGTAAACGTGCATACTTGGAGATCGGATTACATGGACGAAAGGGAGAAGAACAACAATTGGTAAACAATGGACAAGAGAAAGAGAGGCCGAGAAGGGATTGGAGAAATAATTCATGGAAATGAAGAGATCGAAGCATTAGAGGCGTTGAGACAAACAATACATGAAGAAAGACGATTAGGCGAGAGGAACGTGCAAATTTGACAAGACCAGAATCATGAGTTGAGGATGGAAAACATGAGATTACAAAACGAAGAAATTAGAAGCACTACAAAGGTCAAGCTCAAGATCAGTTAGAGAGGAAAGAAGGAGAATTTTACCTATAGAAAATGCTGATGAATAAAACCAAGAAGAAGCGCAAAATCTAGGCATAGAACATCGAAAGAAGAGAAATGATAGAAGATCATTATATCCACGTCCAGAGACTCTTCAAAATGGGCGAGAATGATGGAAATCAAGAGAAATAAGCGCGTCGGAGACGAGAATAATCCGATTGATGAAGAAAATCAAGAAGAAGGAAGAAGAATATTGCTTGGGAGAGAAGCAGAGAGGAAACGAGAAATAGATTGAAGATGAAATTGAAAGACATTATGTTGAACAAGCACGTCTAGCTTGCGAGAGAGAAAGATTGAGAGCGAGAAATGGAAGAACGGGGAGTTAGAAGAGGCAATTCGAGGAATAATCATGATAATCGAGAAAAAGGCGAGAACAAAATCGCAACAATGATAATATTAATGAAGAATATGAAAGAGTACAAAGGAGAGGCGATAGGCAACAAAGAAGAAAAAATTGATAGATATAACGATTGTGCGAATTGTGAAAGAAGTGAAGGAGAAGATCGAGAAAAAGACGAGAAGAGAATGATGAACAAGAAAGTCAAAGTAGACATGAACGCAGGAGAAGAGAAGCGGAACTAAAACGACCCAATAGATTCAAATTACGATGTAAATGAACAAATTTTGAGAGAAGCGCGTAAATGAGAGGAATGATGAACGATAAATGGGGAGGAGGAAGGAGGCAGGTTGGATGAAGCCATAGAAGAAGGCTGAAAACTCCGTTCACACAAGAGATACAATTAGGAGGAATACCACCGAAGTGCAACTTACCAACATTAACCAGCATTTTAGATGGAACAACTTGTGCGATACAGCATATCAAAGCTTATATGAGATGTATGTTACAATGGGAGAAAGTTGATAGCCATGGGAAGTCGCAAAAGTTGGTAGCCATGGGAAGTCGCAAGGTCAACAAGGAATGAGGATACGGGATGATGGTCAAAGCAAAAGTTGGTAGCCATGGGAAGTTGTGATCGGGAAGAATTTGAAAAAGAAAGAAATTTCTACAATGGCAAGTAAGCGGAAATAATAAAATTCAAAGGCTTGATCAACCGCAAGAAACTTATGGAGGTCGGAGGAATAATTATCATAGAGGGCATGGAGGTCGGAGGAATAATTATCATAGAGGGGTGGCAAAATAAGACCTTTAACGAGGAAGGCAGAATAAGACCACACAAGAGCAATGATAAGGCAAGATCAACGGGTCATTACATGAAAATGTAAAGACGTCCTGCGATCTTGTCGCAATGATGAATTTCAACATAAATAAAGATAATACCACACAAGAAATTGAGTAAGCAAATAAACTTGCGAAAATGGCTATATTTCTTCATTTATTTGTGAAGAGTTAGCAACAACGGTTGCAAAACTAAGAAGTATTATTACTTAGAGATTATCGATTTAATATCTCATGTGAAAATAAATAACGAGAGGCAAGTATGGGAATGATTAGAGTAAAAACTTGTTATTTATTTTCATATGATAGATTCTGAAGAGATTACAAAAATGGAAGGCTAGAAGGATAAATGTACAAGTATCACAAGAAGAGAAAAAGGAAAATGGAGCTATCTCTCAGTTCATTCTTCTTTTTCATCAGACTCTTTATCAGACTCCTCTTCTTCGCTAGCATCACTATCAGAAACATCAATGAAGGTATATTTTAGAATCTCATCAAGAAGACAAGGATATGAAGAAAGAGGAATCTTTGTGGTCATCATAAACTGTCTTAATAGTTTGATTGCGAAAACGGACATCATCATTATTGAAATTCGCTGATGGTTTGTAGTTGCTTCTTCATCTTAGAATATTTGTCATTGCGAGAGAGAAGTCTTTGCAAGTTGTGCTTTCTCAGATTCAAGTTCCTTAATTCTAGTTTGAAACCTCTTCTCGGATTCTACGAACAAATGACAATGAGTCATTAATTTAATAGCAGTTTCACAAAAAGAAGTGGTAAAGTAATGAAGAACGAGTTAACAACCTTCTACGCGAAATCATATCTTTAACCAAGGCGGTATGCTCGGCATGAAAGGCGCGTTAACACCTAAGTTATTTACGGCATTATCTAGAACTTTCGCAGCCAAGCGAATTCATCGTCACTATTTATGACAAGAAGTGAACGAATATGATTTTCTCGCTCATTAAGTATGGCATTTTGGCGAAAAGATTCATCTCGTTCAATTTGGACTTCAAGAAGAGTTTTTTTGAATTTCGCTAATGCCTGTGCACCCTGATTAGCAATGCGATCCTTGTCATCTATAAGACTGTTAACTTTCTTCCTTAGAATATTATTTTTCTCGTGGGAACTAAGATATAGACGTTGAAATCGGTTGGCTAAACCTAAACTAGATCTATGCTCAATTTATAAGAGATGAAGTTCGGTTTGAAGTTCATTTAATGAAAGAGAGTTAATTTTGTTTGACGAACTACTTAAAGATTCGTTGAGATGAGCGAGAAGAGCATCATTATCCATAGGCTCAGGAAATGAATGGAGAAGGATGGCTTCGTCAGAAAGATTATAAATGTCTGCGAAAATGATAATTCAGGCAAAGAAAAATAAGTGACAAAGTAAAAACGAAGAAAAGAGAAGAGTTTTATACCATAAAGTTGTTGATTAGCACTTTGAAGGGTAGATATTTTATTCTTCTGGGTAGAAGATTCAGCTTCCAATTGTTGAATTCTTTCGCGAAGAGCGGCAGTCTCATTTTCATTCTTCTTGCGAGATGTCGCAACTTCAACTTCTAGTTCTTCGGTCTTTTTGTGAAGCTGAAGATTTTTCTTTTCAAAGTTGTTGCGCCTCTTACGAGAAAGATACCAAGGCAACAGCAAAGGAAAGATACCAAGGCAATATCTGAGGCAACAGCAAAGGAAGCTCTTCCAGACTATAAAGAAAGATAAAGAAACTATTAATATATGATTTAAAATTAAAATTATGAAGGAATAAAGAAATATAAACAAACCAAGGCACTGATTGCATTCAGAGAAAATTTGGGAGTCAACACCGGAGATCCCCCTGGAGAGACTCATTACCCTCCGATAAATAAGCATCACATATACTTACGAGAGCTTCGCATATACTGGAGAGGCGGTCATCTCCAAGCCCCTCGCATGGAGTACGAAAAGATATTAGACAATAATGTCATAGGAGATTCAGTTAGATGATCCTCCTTCGCGATAGAAATGTCTACATCATCGTCTTCTTCATCGGAACTCTCACTAGATTGAGGACTTGAGCGAGAAGAAGAATGGGTCTTTTGTTTTTTAAAGCGGTGCGTGATTTTTTCTTGCGAAGAGGGTCTTTACCCTTTCTTTTGACCCTCGCAGTTTTTGAAGCTTCTTCCTCATGGGAAACTTCAACACCAACCTACATACACGAATGAAGATAAGAAAGCAGAGGCAACAATATTGTGGATAACAAGAGAAAATATTTCTTACTTCATCCAGTGATTGAAGCGAAGTATCGCCAAAGTACTTGGCTTTGGATTTCTTTCATAACTTTTTCTCAATTTAGTGATCGAAAATTTCGCAAGTTTAGTAGATATAAAAGGAAGGAAACATCGCAAAGTGAATAAAAATTAGAAAATATACCTCTTTTGCTTTTTCGGGCCAATTAAATACCCAAGGATGATAATTTGCGAGATTCACGAGTATATTGGACCTGAAATGTAAGGTCCATTGAAAAATAGCGGAAAGACACACCACTTCTCATCTTTAGACTAGCGAGGAACATTGTTCTTGCCAGAGTGCCAATCAATATCTAACATGAGTATCTTATCGTCGGGAACGTTCTCTTTTCTTTTCAATCGAGCACCCAAATGAGATTTATCATTCTTCATATTTATCACTTCATAATTTTCAAAAAGTTTTCTCGAGTACTTTTGAGACTATCTCTAAGTTTGCGAATTTAGGATCTCTAACGTTATCGGGATATAGAGATCCCTTACCGGCGCCACGATTGGCGAATTCAAGATTAGACGGATGCAATCACCACTTAATTGATAAATAGCTCGCGAGAATTTCTCATGAGCAAGAATTTCATAGAACAATGGCAGTTCGGGATTGTGAGAGGAATGGGAAGACACTGCGAGGAGTTGACCTAGCGAGATTATGATTTCGATCATCACAATGATGATCGATGAAACAATTTTGAAAGAATAAATGAAGATTCTTGATTGAGAATGGTGGACAAGGTGAAACCCTCCTCTTGTAAACTCTTTTGAGTCTCACCCAAAAGAGTTTCATATTTACGGCCGGATGGAGCCATTCTCAGAATATGGGAATCATTAGAAAATTAAAGATCAAAAGAAAGAAGAAAGGAAGATTACAGTGGCAGAGAACGTGAATTGCGGAGGAGAAGAATTGAAGAAGATTTGCGGAGAGAAAGTAAAAAAGAAGAAGAGGAAGGTGAGAAAACTATATATAGAGAAAAATTCTAGAAGATAAATGCATTTAATGCGAGAAGGACGTGAATGGTCGGGAAAAAAACGGTTGAAAGAGACGTGTCAAGAAAAGAGTGGAAGAAGAAACATGTGTAATAAATCACGTGTAAAAAGTACGGGATCGTAGCGAGATAAATATGAACGGTTGCGGCATTTTAAAAATACTAGTTCTCATGACATTCTCTTCTTCGCAGAGAAGACATGAGAATAGGCAAGATGTAGGATCAGAATATCGTGACATCAATACTTCGCGAGATCAATAAATGACAACATTGTGAAAGTGTCGCAAATGAGTAATATAAATGACGCAATGAATGACGACAGCTAAAACACGAGAAAGATATGAAGACCTAGCGAGATTTAGGAGAGTTGCGAGATTATATATTTGTACACTTGCGATATTTTGCAAGTCATTCCGAAAAAATAAAGGACACCTTAATTTGTCATCCATTGTGTAATACCCTATATAAGGAGTCGAGCAGAATTTGTTGGAGAGAGATCTTTTTCCGAGTGTTAGGCAAGTCATTAGGAGAGAGAAAGTTTGTGGTGATTGTAATTTCTTTACCTCTTTTCCATTTTATCTTGTAAACATTCAAGGAATTAATCAATAAAAATCATTATTGTTCATCTTCAAATGTCTTAGTTGTGTGGATTCTTGTGAGGGGTGTAGTGTAGGATTTCCTGCAACTACATGTGTGTTGGTCCTGTTGGGAATAGCGTCGAAATTTGCAAGTGAACTTTCTAAAATTTTCAAGGATGACGTAGTGTTCAACTGCTTAGCTCGATCATTGTGTATTCTTTTATTAGCATCGTGGGATAGAGTCATTTCAAGTTTTTAACAATGTAAACAAGTCTTCGATAGTTGGTTGTAATGGAGTTTTTATGGATAGGTCGATGTTGTGTGGTTGTGTTCTAGTGCGTTATATTAGCTTTCTTTAACAGTTGCAAGAAAGTGCTTGAAGGGTCGGGAATACTAGTTTGAGATGTTTTAATTGGTGATGTTATGAAATATCGGTAATTTTCCTATGATTTAATATTCCAGAACCACAACAATGCATTTTTTTTTATGTATTTGTATCTCAAATCTGCACTATATGTATTTCATCTTTATAGGATTTGTAAATTTTATAAGAGTGCAATGGGAAATAAAAGATATTGAAATCTAAATATAGAGTTACTAGATTGTAGTTGCAGGAAATCCTACACTACACCCCTCACAAGAATCTATACAATCAAATCATTTTTAGGATGAACAATTGTAATTTTTATTGATTAAACTCTTAAAAAATGCTTACAAGATGAAATGGAAATTAGTTAAAGAATTACAATCACTCTAAACTTTCTCTCTCTTAATGACTTGGCCAACACTCGAAGAAAAGATCCTTACAATAGGCCTTCTCGGCTCCTTATATAGGGTATTACATAATGGATGACAGCTAATTTGTCCTTTATTTTCGGGAATAACGCGAAATATCGCAAGTGTACAAATATATAATCTCGCAACTCTCCTAGATCTCGCTAGGTCTTCCAGCATCTTTCTCGTGTTTTGGCTGCGTCATTCATTGCGTCATTTATATTACTCATCTGCGATACCCGCAATCTCATCGTTTATTGATCTCGCGAGGTATTGATGTCGCGATATTCGATCCTACATCTTGCCTCTTCTCATGTCTTCTGCGAAGAAGAGAATGTCATGAGAACTAGTATTTTGAAATGCCGCAACTGTTCATCTTTATCATTTTTGATATTACCCCGTACTTTTACACGAATTTATTACACATGTTTCTTCTTCCGCTCATTTCTTGACACGTCTCTTTCAACCGTTTATTCTTGACCATTCACGTCTCCTCTCGCATTAAATGCATTTATCTTCTCTGGAACTCTTCTCTATATATAGTTTTCTCACCCTCCTCTTCTTCTTTTTACTTTCTCTCTGCAATTTTTCTTCAATTCTCCTCTTCCGCAATTTACGTTTACGTCTTGTAAATCTTCCTTTTCTTCTTTCTCTTGATCTTGATTCTCTATTCATTCCCATATTCTAAGAATGGCTCCACAGTCGTAGATAAAAAAACCCTTTTGGGTGAGACTCAAAAGAATTTACAGAGAAGGGTTTCACCTTATCCACCATTCCCAATCAAGAATCTTCATCTATTACATCTGCCAAAATTGTTTTTCGATCATCATTGTGATGATCGGAAAATCATAATTTCGCTAGTCATCTCTCGCAGGTCTTCCCATTCCTCTCTACAATCCCGAATTGCCCTTGTTCTATGAAATTCTTTCTCATAAGAAATTCTGTGAGCTATCTATCAATTAAGTGGGGATTGCATCCGTTTAGTACTTGAATTCGCCCAGTCGCTGGGCGCTGGTAAGGGATCTCTATATCCGATGAAGTCGAGAGATCCTAAATTCGCAAACTTAGAGATAGTTCTTTGAAAAGTATTGAGAGAAAACTTTTTTGAAAATTATGAAGTGATAAATATGAAGAACGATAGGTCTCTACTTGGGGTGCACGGTTGAAAAGAAAAGAGAACATTCCCAGCGACAAGATACTCATACAAGATATCGATTGGCACTCCGGCAAGAACAATGTTCCCTCGCCATTCCAAAGACGACAAGTGGTGCGTCTTTCCGCTATTTTGAACGGACCTTACATTTGAGTCCCAATGTACTCCCTCCCGAATCTCGCGAACTATCATCCTTGGGTATTTAATTGGTCAGGAAAGCAAAAGAGGTATATTCCCTAACTTTCACTTACTTTGCAATCTTCACTTCCTCCTATATCTAATCTTGCGAACTTTTTAGATCACCAAATTGAGAAGAAGTTACGAAAGGAATCCAAAAGGCGAGTACCACTGGCGATACTCCGTTCAATCACGGATGAAGTAAGAAATACTTTCTTTTGCTATTTTTAACAATATTGTTGGCTCTGTTTCTTACCTTCATTCGTGTGTAAAGATTGGTATTGAAGTGAAGTTGGGAAGAAACTTCCAAACTGCGAAGGCCAAAGGAAAGGGTAAAGGTCCTCTTTGCAAGGGGAAATCCACTACTCCACCTTCTAAAAAACGGAAGATTCACTCTTCTTCTCGCTCAAGTCCTCTATCCGTGAGAGTTCGATGAGGATGATGGCAAGTTGATATTTCTCTTGCGAAGGAGGATCATCTAACCGAATCCCTATGGCATTCTTGTCTAATATCTTCTCGGATTCCATGCAAGGGTGGAGATGATCGCCTCTCTAGTACATGCGGCTCTCGCAAGTATCTGCCAAACCTCCTTGCTAGAGGGTAACGATTCTCTCCGAGGGGTTTCCGGATCGGTGACTCCCAGCTTCTTAAATGCACTTGGTGCCTTGGTACGTCTGTATTTCTTTATTTCTTCAAAATTTTGATTTTAAATCATATCTTGATAATTTCTTTTCATTCTTTGTAGTCCGGGAGGCTGCCTTTATTGTTGCCTCAGATCTTGAAAAAGGAGCAACACTCTTCACAAGAAAAATCTTGACTTAGTAAGAAGAATGAAGAGTTAGAAAGTGTAGTTGTGGTTCTTCGCGAAAGGGATTCAACAAGCGGAAACTGAATCTTCCACCTGAGAAGAATAAAATATCTAGCCTTCAAAGTGCTAATCGGCAACTCTATGGTATTAGATTCTTCTTTTTTCCTTATTTTATTCTGTAATTTATTTTTCTTTACACGACATATCATTTTATGAGACATTTATAATCTTCCCGATGAAGCCATCTTTCTTCACTCATTTCCGAGCCTATGGATAGTGATGCTCTTCTTACTCATCTCAACGAATCTTTAAGCAGATCTTTGAATAACAATATTAGATCTCTTCCACTAAATGAACTTCAAACCAAATTTCACCTTTTAAATTGATCATAGATCCGAGTTTAGGTTTAGGCAGCCGATTTAAACGTCTATACCTTAGTTCCCACGAGAAAACTAATATTTTAAGGAAGAAAATTAGTAACCTTATAGATGACAAAGATCGCATTGCTAATCAAGGTGCCCAAGCATTAGCGAGATTTCAAAAAAACTCTTCTTGAAGTCCAAGTTGAGCAGGATGAATCTCTTCGCCAAAATCTTTATACTTAACGAGAGAGAGAATCAAATTCGTTCTCTTCTTCTCATAAATAGTGACGATGAATTCGCTTGGGCTGCGAAAGTTCTAGATAATGCAGAAATAACTTAGGTGTTAACGTTAGCCTTCCGTTGAGCATACTTGCCTTGGTTAAAGATATGATTTTGAGAGAAGGTTGTTAATTGTTCTTCTTTACTTTTACCGCTTCTTTTTGTGAAATTGCTATTAAGTTACTAATTCATTGTCATATGTTCGCTTAGGGTTGAGGAAGAGGTTTCGGACAAGAATTAAAGAACTTGAATCGAGAAGCACAACTTGCAAAGGACTTCTCTCTTCGCAATGACAAGTATTCCAAGTTGAAGATACAATCGCAACTACGTAGCGAATTTGAGAATGATGTTGTCCGCTTTCACAATCAAACTATTAGGACAGTCTGTGATGACCACAATATTCCTCTTTCATCATATCCTTGCCTTCTTGATGAGATTCTGAAAATATGCCTTCCTTGGATGTCTCTCGATAGTGATGCTAGCGAAGAGGAATCCAGAGGTGAAGAGTTCGATGAAAAAGAAGAATGAATTAAGAAATAGCTCCATTTTCTTCTTTCTTTTCTTGTAATATCTGTACATTTATCCTTTTAGTCTTCCATTTTTGTAACTTCTTACTGTAAATCTCTTGGATCTTCAAATACAAGTTCTACTTTGTTGTCTTTTTCCGCACATGTTAAAAGAACAATTCTTTCTTACAATCTGAGTTAATCAATATTATGAGTGCGTAAATCTATCATATGAAAATAAATAACAAGTTTATATCCTATTCATCCCCATATTTTTGCCTCTGTTATTTGTTTTCAAATGAGAGATCTTAGTCCGAGAACCTTTAAGTAATAATATGCCTCGATTCATAATTGTTTTTTTTTAGTCTTCGCAAGCAAATTTTCTTTGATTGTTTCCATGTGTATACTCGCAAAACTTATTTGTTTGCATATAATCATTTTCTCAAGCTTATTTGCTTACGCATTTTCTTGAGTGGTCTTATTTTGCCTTCCTAGTTAAAGGTCTTATTAAGCCACCCCTCATTATTGCGACAAAATCGCAGGACGTCTTTACATTTTCATGTAATGACCCATTGATCTTGCCTTATCATGTCTTTAGTATTGTTGCCTCTGCAGGATAATTTTATTGCGACAATATGATAGGCCTAAATTTTCTTGCGAAAATAAAGCCCCATGACATTCTTAGTCTTCATGACGAAATCGCGGGACGTCTTTACATTTTCATATAAAGACCCATTGATCTCGTCTTATCCTCGTGTTAGTATTATTGCCTCTTCAGGATCATCGCACAAATATGACAAGTCTAAACCTTCTTGCGAAAATTGAGCCTCATGACATTTGCGTCTTAAGACACTTATCGACTCCCTAATGGAGGGTGCCGCCCTTTGATAGGTGTCTAAAACACCTTGATATTTATCTATTGTTTATGCTTTCTTCGCTAAGTTTTCTTGTAAATTATGTATCTTATGTTTTGTTTTTGAGTATTTAGGTACTTTGGGAGTCACTTGGAACAAAAGAAGAAGAAATGGCGCAAAAATCTCATCTCATGTGCTAGTGCTTTTGGAGGCGGATTATTTCTCACAATTTGCTTTAATTTCTTCATCTATGTCTGAAAAGTATGTCGGCTTTAGTGATGCAAATTTTCTGTCTGAAAAGCACGACAACTTTAGTGATGACTCTCATTGAAGAGATTAAGTGGATTTGAGGAGTAAGAGACGGCTGCTGCTGGTGTGCGTTCATTTGGAGCTAAATTAGCATAGCAGTTATTTCATGGACGAGCAATAGGGAGCCGAGCCGAGCCAACAACAGCAGACAACAACTACAGCTTAGTCTAAAGAAGCAGGAGCACACCTTGGCGGCTATTTATCTATTATCTGGGTGTCTAGAGACATTCTAGGTCGTCCCTTATCTAGTCTATTTGGGTGGCTATATGCATTTCCCCCCTCTTACACAAGACCTAAAAATCAGAGATGAGATAATTC
Organism: Papaver armeniacum; assembly: GCA_023531295.1. Classification (NCBI taxonomy): domain Eukaryota; kingdom Viridiplantae; phylum Streptophyta; class Magnoliopsida; order Ranunculales; family Papaveraceae; genus Papaver; species Papaver armeniacum. The sequence goes on from JAJJWW010017643.1 coordinate 75,439, forward strand.
TTCTCATCATTGTCTTTTCTACCTGAAACCAATAGAGGAGATGGCGGCTCCAGTATATTCACAGAAACCTAGAGTGAAATCAACTAGAGTTTGAGCAGAGAGGGAGGTGAAGTTGTTGGAGCTGAGATAGGTAACGATTGTTAGGGTATGTGAGATGAACACGAATTACAGATGTGAAGATGATGTCGATTGAATCTGGTAGTTTATTGGCTCGAATTCAGGGCTGGATTAAATCGAGAGCTGAGGAGATGAAATCTCTGAAATAGAGAGGGGTTTTTGAATGAGACGAGGGAACTGAGTTTGAGGAAGGCTTGAGCCTGAGTTGGGTTTTACACAGAAGAAGGAAAGATCAAAGTAGTAGCTGCTGGTGATTAGATGGAGAGGGATATGAAGAACTTGTTGTTCATAGTATGAAGACTGCAGTGAGTTTGGGTTAATAAATGGCTGGAGTTCACGGTGGTTTTAGCTCGAATCGATCTCTGAATTGGGTTCGAATTGAAGTTGATTTTGGGTTTTGAATAGATTGAACTCGTGGTGGTTTCGATTTTGTTTGAGGGTTTGTTAATTGCCGAGAAAATCAGGAAAGAAGATGGAGTTTCACTATCAGTAACTGATGTTGCTGCCACTGCTTGTATGAATGAATGGGTGTGTGCTTGTAATAGTGTTGCAGGGATGAATGGCAGCAGTGGTGGACTGGTGATGTTGGCAGTTCACAGATACTGTCATTGCTGTGGGTTATCAATCTTGGGAGCGACAGTTTCAGGTGAGGGTGCTTGCAACTGAGAGGACAACAGGGCAAGGATGGACTCGGGTTCGTGAAATGAAGGCAGGTGCTGGTCATTGCAATAGTTGGAGTTACAGGGGGTTTTTCAGTGGGTGTTTACTAGAGCCTGAACTGGTGGAAGTAAGGGTTTGTTCTGCTGGTGCTAAAACAACACAGAGCAGTTGAGAAAGAGAAGAGACTCAAGTCTCTGCTGCTATGTAGCATAGTGGAGCCATGATTGCAGGCAAGGCTAGGAATGGACCTAGGGACTTGAACTCGGGCTGGTTGCCGCTGTTATTTGTAAATGTATGTTTAGGACTCGCAGGAGCTGTGCTATGTGCCATGGAATTGTGGTGGTGTTGATGATGGTTCTGGTGGATTCTGTAATTGGCTAGCTGATGTAGACTGGAATGAAGTGTAAACTAACATTGCAATTACAGATGATGCAATACAAGAGAAAGATGGCAGTGTTGCAGGTGGTTGATAAGGCTACAGGCCATGGTGCAGAGATTGGATGAAATCAGGGATGTGATGTGCTTGCAGGTGCAGTTGTGAGCTGCTGGTGTTGAGCTGGAGCTAGTTACAGCGAAGGGGAGTCGAACTAGAGCTGTAGTAGCTGAAAGAGTGAAGCAGCAGAGATGTGGAGCTGAGCAGTGCAGGCCAGGGCAGGTACTGGAGATGGCAAGTTAGCATTGCAGGTAGTGCCGCAGCTACTAAGCTGAATGCTTCAGCCGGACTGGAAGTAAGCTGCTGTTGCTATTGTAGTTGGAGATGCAGCTGAGATGGTGCAGCATTGGCGTAGATTGTGCAAATTAACCAATTCAGATTTAACCAGTTAGCTCACTCAGGCAAGTAAGATGTTGATTCGGTATGACTTAGTGATTGACTGAGTTGATTGACCGCCGGCCGGCCACTTTCCGGCGGAATTCCGGCCACGTTCCGGCAACTTTCTGGGCTCTCCAGTGACTACTTTCTGAGCATATTTTCTACGTGGGTTTTCTCCTATGTGGGCTTGCTGGATATACTGGACTTGGACTTTTGGGGATATGACCTAGTTTGAAGAGAAAAGGCTACAAAAAGGGAAACTTCTACAACTTTTGGGGGACTTATCACGTATTCTTCTTGGAGTTTTGCAGAGAGCCGGAGCTAGGGTTTGCTTTCATTTAATATTTTCATCTTCTTTACTTTATTTTTGATTATTATTTGATGATGAACTCCAATATTATGAGTAACTAAAACTCTCTTTGATTAAGGGCGATTTCGAAGCCCGAAATATGAATCTATATTTGATATGAAAAACTTGTTCTCTTGCATTCATTAATGTTATTGATTGATTTCTACCATGCTAATATTGTCTATGGATTATTTGTTAAGGGTTTAAGTTCGAAATTGAATCATTAATTCTTAATCTATTTGCTAGTTTAGATTTTCTTCGACCCGTAATTGTCTAGAGAAGATAAACACAAGTAGTAATATGTGGGTATTGATGATGGGACTTTGTTAAGTACCCATATGTAGAAATCAACACTAGTAGGTGATTCATGCTTTTGAGTTCATCACTAGGAGCAACCTTATCTCACAGAACTTAGAGCACTTGTTTAAGTCAAACCTAGTAAGCGTACCTCTAGGAAACTTGGCAAGTAGGAACCGGTAGTCGAGCGCTTCCGTATCCGGTGAGCTAGGAGATAATAACGGAATAGTTGAGCGTACTAATTATTCTAGGGTTGTTAGTAACATGATAATGTGAAGAACATAGCTATCTATCAATTTGGTTTGTATTCCGTGGTCTAGAATGAACCTTTAATCAATTACATCTCATATTTGAATACATTTTACAATTTTCAGCATTTCTACAACAAAATCATCTTTGCTAAGAGTATTTGCATAACAACTTGAACTTCATACCTCCCTTGGGACGATCCTACTTACATTATACTACTTGCTAGTTAAAGAGAAGTAGAGAAATTTATTTTTGCGAGTTTGACACCTCGTCAAAATTGGCGCCGTTGCCGGGGAGGCAGTGGCAAGTTTAGTTGTTATTTTTATTCTTAGTTGTTACTTTTGCTTTTATTTTCAATTTCTATTTACTTATTCAACCTCTTAGAATTTGATTTTCAGGTACTATTTCTTTGGTGAATGCGTGGAGAGGGCAGACCAAGTCCAATTGGTATACGTCTTCGTTCGGGCACTTTACTTAAGGATTTCATTCGAGCAGTCAACACTCCACTTCCTCAAAGTTCTACACCAAGTGAATTCTCGGACTCGGACGAAGAGGAAGACAACACAATGGGAGGTCGACCACCTGCTCCAAGAACACTCAAGGAGCTCACTTCTCCAAACCTAGATCAGCAGCCTTTATGTATTCAGCTGAATGGAACCATTGAGTTGAAACCACAATTGATTAACTTGCTGCCCAAATTCAGAGGTTTAGCGGGAGAAGATCCTAATCGTCACTTGCAACAATTCCATCATGTTGTGACTAGTATGAAGCAAGCAACTGCAGATGCGGATATGGCTATGATGACAGCTTTTCCTTTCTCTCTTTTAGATCATTGCAGGAGAGTGGTTCTTTTGCTTACCCGCTGGAAGCATAACCACATGGAATGGGATGAAGAAATTGTTCCTTGAGAAGTATTTTCCAGCATCAAAAGCAGCTGTGATTCGCAAGGAGATTTGTGGTATTAGGCAAGTATCGGGAGAGACTCTCCATGAGTATTGGGAGCGCTACAAGAAGCTTTTAGCTAGTTGTCCACACCACCAAATCAGTGATCAACTTGTGATTCAATATTTCTACGAGGGGTTGCTTTCTAATGATAGAAATTTGATCGATGCCGCAAGTGGTGGTGCACTTACCAACAAGACCATTGCGGAAGCTACAAGTTTGTTGGAGAATATGGCTGCGAACACTCAACAATTCTACACTCGAGATGAATCAAAGTAAGGAAGGTGAATGAAGTTGGCAATTCTTCACACATGGAACAAAGGATGGGCAACATGGAGAGAATGATGACTCAAATAGCTGCAGCTGTCATACCATCATCATATACCGAAGATGTTGAGCAAGCAAGTGCTATGTACCAAAATCAGCAAAGGCCGAGGTACGATCCGTACTCCAACACATACAACCCAAGGTTGGCGTGATCATCCGAATTTCAGCTATGCCAACAAGCAAGCTGCTGCAAATCCTACTTTCAATCAACAAGGAGGATATCAATTCATGCAAAGACCACCACAAGAAACTCAAGGCACGAGTATAGATGACAAGTTGAATCTCATTCTCAACACAATGGTGCAAGATAAGCAAAAGTCAGCAATGGATATGAAGGACATCCGAACACAAATGGGTCAATTAGCTAATGCCGTGAGCAAATTGGAAGCACAAGCGAGGGAAAACTTCCTTCGCAACCAATAAATCACAAGGAGAATGCCAATGCTATTGAGTTACGAAGTGGGAAGCAAGTAGAGAAACGGAAACATCACCGGTGTCCCATGAACCTGATTTGGAGAAAGAAGAGGGTGAAACAGCCCCTAAAAAGGCTGACCCGGTAACAAATTCTAACTCTAAAACTCATGTTTCTACTTATGTTACTTCTCCGCCTTTTCCTAGCAGGTTTGCAAAGTCGAACAAGGAGACATTGTACCAAGAGCTTTTGGAAATCTTTAAGAAGATTGAAGTGAACATTCCACTCATTGAGGCGATAAGGCAAGTTCCACGTTGGGCAAAGTTCTTGAAGGAATTGTGCACTAACAAGCACAAATTGACCGGTAACGAGGTAATGAGTGTGGGGGAGAATGCTTCGGCATATCTTCAAAAGAAACTCCCACCTAAGTTGAAAGACCCCGGTAGTTTCACCATACCATGTACTATTGGTAAAATCAGGTTTGAACGTGCTATGTTAGATTTAGGAGCATCCATTAATGTTATGCCTGCCTCCGTTTATGAATCATTGAATCTTGGACCTCTTAAGAATACCGGTATTGTTATACAACTTGCTTTGATAGGTCTAATTCTTACCCGAAAGGGGTTATTGAAGATGTTTTGGTGCAGGTTAATCAACTCATATTTCCAGCTGATTTCTATGTTCTTGACATGATGGATGAAGATTCACCATCGTCTACTCCCTTGTTGTTGGGTAGACCATTCATGAGAACCGCTAGAACAAAGATAGATGTTTTTAAAGGCGCTTTAACTATGGAATTTGATGACGAAGTCATAAGTTTCAATATCTTTGAGGCTATGAGATATCCTAGTGATGTGCATTCCTGTTTTTCAATTGATATTATTGATTCTCTAGCTCAACAGATTTTTGAATTGAATGGTGAAGATGCTTTAGAAAACACCATAGTGGAAGGTTTAGGTTATGGGAAATATAAAGACCTTGAAAGTGAATTGTCTATTTGTGATGAGCTTAAAGAGGCTGTTTTATCTCTTAACTCATTACAAGAAGTTCCACAAAATATAATGTGTCTTATGTTTCTTTGCCGCTTACTAATGAGAAACTTTTACCGTCGATTGTGCAGGCACCTATTCTTGAGTTGAAACCTCTTCGGATCACCTTAAATACGTGTATTTAGGTGACAAGGAAGAGTTACCGGTGATCATTGCCAACAACCTTACCAAGGTGCAAGAGGAGAAGCTTGTTCGAGTGCTAAGAGAGTACAAGTCTGCCATTGGGTGGACTATTGCCGATATCAAAGGAATCAGTCCTTCCACATGTATGCACCGAATACTTCTTGAGGAGGGGGCAAAACCAACAAGAGAAGCTCAACGTCGCTTGAACCCTCCGATGATGGAAGTAGTCAAGAAGGAAATCCTGAAGTTGTTGGAAGTAGGGGTGATCTATCCCATATCCGATAGCAAATGGGTGAGCCCGATTCAAGTCGTTCCAAAGAAGTCCGGAATCACGGTGGTGAAAAACGAAGATAATGACTTGGTTCCAACTAGAATCCAGAGACCGGTTGGAGAGTGTGCATTGATTACCGAAAGCTCAACTCTACCACCCGAAAGGACCATTTTCCCTTACCATTCATTGATCAAATGCTTGAAAGGTTGGCTAGACATGCTTTTTATTGCTTTCCTTGATGGTTTTTCAGGTTATAACCAGATTGTAATAGCTCGGAAGATCAAGAAAAGACGACGTTTACTTGCCCTTTTGGCACTTTTGCGTATAGACGTATGCCATTTGGCTTGTGCAATGCACCAGCCACTTTTCAACGTTGTATGGTAAGTATATTCTCGAGATTATGTGGAAAGCATCATAGAAGTGTTTATGGATGATTTCAGCGTGTATGGTGATTCTTTTGACAAATGCTTAGATAACCTTGCACTTATTCTTAAACGATGCGTAGAAACTAATCTTGTGCTTAATTGGGAAAAATGTCACTTTATGGTCAATCATGGGATTGTGCTAGGTCATGTTGTATCCTCTAAGGGGTTAGAAGTTGACAAGGCTAAGATAGATTTGATTCGGAACTTACAATACCCCACAAATGTGAGGGAGGTTCGCTCTTTTCTTGGTCATGCGGTTTTTATAGGAGATTCATCAAGGATTTCTCCAAGATTGCAATGCCCCTGTGTAGACTCTTGCAAAAAGATGTGGCCTTTGATTGTGACAAGGAATGCAAGGAAGCTTTCGACACCTTGAAAGAGTTGTTGACTACCGCACCAATCATCAAACCACCGGACTGGAGCAAGCCATTTGAGTTGATGTGCGATGCAAGTGATTATGCCGTTGGAGCCGTGTTGGGACAGCGAGATGGCAAAGTTCCATATGCCATTTATTATGCTTCTAGAACTCTCAACGGAGCACAAATCAACTACTCCACTACTGAAAAGGAGCTTTTGGCCATAGTGTTTGCACTCGAGAAGTTTAGATCTTATTTAGTGGGTACAAAGGTGGTTGTTTTCTCGACCATGCTGCACTTCGATACTTGCTAACAAAGAAGGATGCTAAGCCAAGGCTCATAAGGTGGATTCTTCTTCTTCAAGAGTTCAACTTGCAAATCAAGGACAAGAAGGGTAGTGAGAATACCGTAGCGGATCATTTAAGCAGATTGGTTGTGTCCGAAGAAGCGATTCCTTTGCATGATAGCTTCCGGATGAGCAACTCTTTGCGGTTGGTGGCACAACTCCATGGTACGCTGATATTGTTAACTTCTTGGTGACGGGACAAGTACCTAGTTCCATGTCTACATTCCAAAAACACAAGCTCAAGAAGATTGCTAAGCAATATATATGGGATGAACCTTATTTGTGGAAGCATTGCTCCGATCAAATGATCCGCGGTGCGTACTTGAATCCGAGTTCCAATCAATTCTGAATTTTTGTCACTCATATGCTTGTGGTGGCCATTTCGGAGCCAAGAGGACAGCCCTCAAGGTTCTCGAAAGTGGTTTTTATTGGCCTACATTGTTTAAGGATGCATATCTATGTTGTAAGGCTTGTGATAGGTGTCAAAGGACAGGCAACCTTGGTGCTAGAAACCAAATGCCGCAAACACCAATTCTCGTTGTTGAGATTTTTGATGTTTGGGGTATCGATTTTATGGGGCCTTTTGTGAATTCCAATGGGAAATTTTTTATACTTCTTGTAGATTATGTTTCTAAGTGGGTGGAAGCTAAAGCCACCCCTACCAATGATTCTCATATTGTTTGTGAGTTTGTGAAGGAACATATCTTTTCTAGGTTTGGAACACCTCGAGTGGTGATTAGTGATGGAGGTTCGCACTTCAAGAGATCCTTTCACGCTCTTCTAAAGAAGTATAACATTTCTCATAAAGTTGGCACACCGTATCATCCACAAACGAGTGGACAAGCTGAAATTTCCAATAGGAGATTAAGTCCATCTTAGAGAAGACGGTGAATGTTACAAGGAAAGATTGGAGTTATAGACTCAATGACGCTTTGTGGGCGTATAGGACAGCTTATAAGACACCCATCGGTATGTCTCCTTTTAGGCTTGTCTATGGTAAACCTTGCCATCTTCCCGTCGAACTTGAACACAAAGCTTATTGGGCTATCAAGGTATGTAATATGGAATTAGATGCAGCTGGTGAACATAGGAAACTTCAGCTCAATGAGTTAGAAGAGATACGAAATGATGCATATGAAAGTTCACGCATTTATAAAGAAAAGACCAAGGCTTTCCATGATAAAATGATTTCCCGAAAGAGTTTTGAAATAGGGCAGAAAGTACTTTTATTCCATTCTCGTCTTAAATTGTTTCCGGGTAAACTTAGGTCCAGATGGGTTGGACCATTTGTTGTTACTAATGTGTTTGCGCATGGTGCAGTTGAGATAACTAGTCCCAAAACAGGGCTGATTTCCAAGGTTAACGGCCATCGCTTGAAACCATACTATGAGCAGTTTGTGACGGAGAATCAGGATATGATCACATTGAGTGACCCACTCCCTCTGGAGGAGTAATTGGAGCCGAACGTCGGGCTGACGACGTTAAACCAAGCGCTAAGTGGGAGGCAACCCACCGGTTTTGTATCTTTCCCTTTATCTTTTTATTTTTAAGCATTTTATCTTTATTTTCTTGTTTTTGCATATCATTTGCGGAATTTCCCACCTTGAACCTTCTTTGGATGATTCAATTTTACATTGAGGACAATGTAAAGTTTAAGTGTGGGGGAGCATTTATATGTTTGTATAGTTTGTTTTATGCGTTTAGTAGTTTTATGCCAAAAAAAAAAAAAAAAAAATCAGAAAAATAGAAAAAAAAAACCAAGAAAAATTTGTGCTTTTTGAACTCCGAAATCTAGAAACTTGTGCCTTTAGGATGACACCATTAGTGGATGGAATCATTTTGAATGCAGGAGTTGAGGAACCCATTAATTAACAAGAACGAACATAGCTCAGGAATCACAAATAACATGATAGTCGTTACCATATCTCGGAATATCACCATATCGCATTCTATTTTTATTTTATTTTCCATATTTATCTATTGTTCTCTAAGTGTTTTGGTGGGTCACTAAACATCGACGTGTTATTACTGCTAGGATGAAATAGAGTGATTGAGTTGCTAAAAAAAAAAAAAAAAAAAAAAAAAAAAAAAAAGAGACCGACCAATTAGACCAAACGGAATAAAGAATGACACTTGGGAATAGCAGTATGTGTGAAACGTAGTCCCTGTCTCCGTCGCCTAAACAAGCGTGGAATGCAGGATCCAAGGCAACTATCATGTACTTGCTGACAAGAAGCATGCGCTTGGATCCAAAAGATCGAATCATCTTTGTCAAAAAAAAAAAAAAAAAAAAAAAAAAAAAAAAAAAAAAAAAAAAAGAAAAAAAAAGAAAAGAAAGTATTATATTTGGTGAATAAAGTCACTCCTGGTTCCCTTGTATATGCCAGTGAGTTGATGTAGAAATAAGTTTGTTGACCACTGGTTCCCTTGTATATGCCGGTGTGTTGACACTAGAATTGACCAAGTAGCTCAATCCAATAGGATGGATAGGTTCATCTTGGCGGTGACCTTCAGACAGATATGGGAAACATCGAACGCTTGTGAACATTCGCCAACATCTACATCTTTATCCATCTTCTTAATCTTTTCATTGTGATTGTGGTTTGTTAGTTTTCGAGTATTGTGGCTTGTTCGACTATCTAATTAAAGCTTTATTTACTTGAATATGAACTGAATTTGTGCAAGGTACCTCCTCATGTAGTCATTTTGGATTCGTTCATTGATTTGTCACAAATAGACGGAGTTGGAAATATAGGTTTTGTAGGCAGACCTCTTGTAAACCTTCACGAGACTAAAACTCGTCCACTAGGGACACCTAGGGGTTCAAAGGCTTGTTACTTATGCTAAAATTAACCGTTGCCTCGACGAGACGGAGTTGTATGTATCTTTTAGAATTATTTTGTTTGATTTGCTCGAGGACTAGCAAAGTCTAAGTGTGGGGGAATTTGATAGGTGTCTAAAACACCTTGATATTTATCTATTGTTTATGCTTTCTTCGCTAAGTTTTCTTGTAAAATATGTATCTTATGTTTGCTTTTGAGTTTTTAGGTACTTTGGAGTCATTCAGAACAAAAGAAGAAGAAATGGCGCAAAAATCTCATCTCATGTGCTAGTGCTTTTGGAGGCGGATTATTTCTCACAATTTGCTTTAATTTCTTCATCTATGTCTGAAAAGTATGTCGGCTTTAGTGATGCAAATTTTCTGTCTGAAAAGCACGACAACTTTAGTGATGACTCTCATTGAAGAGATTAAGTGGATTTGAGGAGTAAGAGACGGCTGCTGCTGGTGTGCGTTCATTTGGAGCTAAATTAGCATAGCAGTTATTTCATGGACGAGCAATAGGGAGCCGAGCCGAGCCAACAACAGCAGACAACAACTACAGCTTAGTCTAAAGAAGCAGGAGCACACCTTGGCGGCTATTTATCTATTATCTGGGTGTCTAGAGACATTCTAGGTCGTCCCTTATCTAGTCTATTTGGGTGGCTATATGCATTTCCCCCCTCTTACACAAGACCTAAAAATCAGAGATGAGATAATTCTTCTCATCATTGTCTTTTCTACCTGAAACCAATAGAGGAGATGGCGGCTCCAGTATATTCACAGAAACCTAGAGTGAAATCAACTAGAGTTTGAGCAGAGAGGGAGGTGAAGTTGTTGGAGGTGAGATAGGTAACGATTGTTAGGGTATGTGAGATGAACACGAATTAGATGTGAAGATGATGTCGATTGAATCGGTAGTTTATTGGCTCGAATTCGGGGGCTGGATTAAATCGAGAGGCGAGGAGATGAAATCTCGAAATAGAGAGGGGTTTTGAATGAGACGAGGAACCGAGTTTGAGGAAGGCTTGAGCCTGAGTTGGGTTTTACAGAAGAAGGAAAGATCAAAGTAGTAGCTGCTGGTGATTAGATGGAGAGGGATATGAAGAACTTGTTGTTCAGAGTATGAAGACTGCAGGCAGAGTTTGGGTTAATAAATGGCTGGAGTTCACGGTGGTTTTAGCTCGAATCTGATGCTGAATTGGGTTCGAATTGAAGTTGATTTTGGGTTTTGAATAGATTGAACTCGTGGTGGTTTCGATTTTGTTTGAGGGTTTGTTAATTGCCGAGAAAATCAGGAAAGAAGATGGAGTTTCACTATCAGTAACTGATGTTGCTGCCACTGCTTGTATGAATGAATGGGTGTGTGCTTGTAATAGTGTTGCAGGGATGAATGGCAGCAGTGGTGGACTGGTGATGTTGGCAGTTCACAGATACTGTCATTGCTGTGGGTTATCAATCTTGGGAGCGACAGTTTCAGGTGAGGGTGCTTGCAACTGAGAGGACAACAGGGCAAGGATGGACTCGGGTTCGTGAAATGAAGGCAGGTCTGGTCATTGCAATAGTTGGAGTTATAGGGGTTTTTCGGTGGGTGTTTACTAGAGCCTGGCGGGTGGAAGTAAGGGTTTGTTCTCATTTGGTGCTAAAACAACACAGAGCAGTTGAGAAAGAGAAGAGACTCAAGTCTCTGCTGCTATGTAGCATAGTGGAGCCATGATTGCGAGGCAAGGCTAGGAATGGACCTAGGGACTTGAACTCAGGCTGGTTGCATTTGTTATTTGTAAATGTATGTTTAGGACTCGCAGGAGTTGTGCTATGTGCCATGGAATTGTGGTGGTGTTGATGATGGTTCGGTGGATTCTCAATTGGCTAGCTGATGTAGACTGGAATGAAGTGTAAACTAACATTGCAATTACGAGATGATGCAATACAAGAGAAAGATGGCAGTGTTGCAGGTGGTTGATAAGGCTACAGGCCATGGTGCAGAGATTGGATGAAATCAGGGATGTGATGTGCTTGCAGGTGCAGTTGTGAGCTGCTGGTGTTGAGCTGGAGCTAGTTACAGCGAAGGGGAGTCGAACTAGAGCTGTAGTAGCTGAAAGAGTGGAGAGACGGTGCAGGCCGGGAGTGGAGATGGCAAGTTAGCATTGCGAGGTAGTGCCTACTAAGAATGTGGAAGTAAGTCTTTGTTGCTATTGTAGTTGGAGATGCAGCTGAGATGGTGCAGCATTGGCGTAGATTGTGCAAATTAACCAATTCAGATTTAACCAGTTAGCTCACTCAGGCAAGTAAGATGTTGATTCGGTATGACTTAGTGATTGACTGAGTTGATTGACCGCCGGCCGGCCACTTTCCGGCGGAATTCCGGCCACGTTCCGGCAACTTTCTGGGCTCTCCAGTGACTACTTTCTGAGCATATTTTCTACGTGGGTTTTCTCCTATGTGGGCTTGCTGGATATACTGGACTTGGACTTTTGGGGATATGACCTAGTTTGAAGAGAAAAGGCTACAAAAAGGGAAACTTCTACAACTTTTGGGGGACTTATCACGTATTCTTCTTGGAGTTTTGCAGAGAGCCGGAGCTAGGGTTTGCTTTCATTTAATATTTTCATCTTCTTTACTTTATTTCCATTATTATTTGATGATGAACTCCAATATTATGAGTAACTAAAACTCTCTTTGATTAAGGGCGATTTCGAAGCCCGAAATATGAATCTATATTTGATATGAAATAACTTGTTCTCTTGCATTCATTAATGTTATTGATTGATTTCTACCATGCTAATATTGTCTATGGATTATTTGTTAAGGGTTTAAGTTCGAAATTGAATCATTAATTCTTAATCTATTTGCTAGTTTAGATTTTCTTCGACCCGTAATTGTCTAGAGAAGATAAACACAAGTAGTAATATGTGGGTATTGATGATGGGACTTTGTTAAGTACCCATATGTAGAAATCAACACTAGTAGGTGATTCATGCTTTTGAGTTCATCACTAGGAGCAACCTTATCTCACAGAACTTAGAGCACTTGTTTAAGTCAAACCTAGTAAGCGTACCTCTAGGAAACTTGGCAAGTAGGAACCGGTAGTCGAGCGCTTCCGTATCCGGTGAGCTAGGAGATAATAACGGAATAGTTGAGCGTACTAATTATTCTAGGGTTGTTAGTAACATGATAATGTGAAGAACATAGCTATCTATCAATTTGGTTTGTATTCCGTGGTCTAGAATGAACCTTTAATCAATTACATCTCATATTTGAATACATTTTACAATTTTCAGCATTTCTACAACAAAATCATCTTTGCTAAGAGTATTTGCATAACAACTTGAACTTCATACCTCCCTTTGGGACGATCCTACTTACATTATACTACTTGCTAGTTAAAGAGAAGTAGAGAAATTTATTTTGCGAGTTTGACACCTCGTCCCTTTGCGAAACCATCGTAATTTCCAACTGTCTTCAGGCATTGGTTTCGCAATGTATCTTCATCTCTCACTTCTATTGCGTCCACCATCAGTCTTTCCCTTCTTTTTTCTTCTTTGATGTTCTGCTTCCAGTTTTTCTTTAGAGCAGCCCTTTCCTCGCAAGATTCCACATCAACTTCATAGCACTTTTGTCCCTCAGCCAAATATCCTTTTATAAAACACCACTGGGATGAGGAAACTTGATGCACTGGTGGTAAGTCGATGCTACACCCAAGATCTCATGTAACCAAGGTCGCCCAATTAATGCATTATAGGGGGATTCCACATCGACTACGCAAACAAAATTTCAGTTGATAACCCTTTAGGTTAGTATTCGCATATGAGCTTCTCCTTTAGGTTTATTGGCAGTACCATTAAAACCATAAATCTTATAAGTTGAAGGTATCAGATCTTCGTCTTTCTCTCCTATAGTCTTGTAAGTATGGTAAAAAAAGGATGTTTAAGAGCTTCAAAAGATCAATTAAGATTCTATTGATTGCCCATGAATTTCTACGCCTCATCATCTTCATCATCAATGAGGTTTTGGGTTAATCTCCAATCTTACCACTAATGGACTGTCATGCATCTCTCCGCCTCAGGGTACCTTTTCTACGGTAAAAGAAATAATCTGCGTTTGCCATTCCTTTAGTGGCGATGTCTTCGCGATGTTCATTACTTCTCTATTGTCGGCATCTCTTGCGAAAACCCCATAGAGAACACTATCATGAAAATCTTCAATTGTCCTGTAAGAATGTACGATAGAGTTGCAGAACAAGTTTTTGGCTTTCGCTCCAACTTCTACTATAAATGTTTCTATCCCTTTTGTTGTGTTTACTCTGTGGATTTCTTGTGGTGGTGGTAATGGTTGAGTCTTCTCTTCACATTTTAAGAAATGATTTAGCTTCCTTGGTCTATCATTACGAGGATGATTCTTTTTATGTTTTCGTAATCATTTGTTAGGTGTCCATGAAAATGGTGATAGGAGCAGAATTCATGTCTTCTATCACCGGAGGCGGTTCATTCCCCATGTTCCAGGGTGCGGTATATTTTCCATCGGGATTATAGCTTCCCATATTTTCTCCACGCTAGCATTCGGTGGGGCATCTTGATTTCCTCCCATATTACCCCTATGACCTCGCTTACCTACTCTATGATAATTTTGCCTTTGACCTCCGTAAGTCTCTTGCGGCTGATCAAGTCTTTGAATTTTGTTATTTCCGCCACGGTTATAGAAGTTTCTCTCTCTTTCAAATTCTTCCTGATCGCGACTTCCCATGGCTACTAATTTTTGCTGACCATCATTCGTTATCATTTCTTGTTGACCCTGCGAGGTGCTCGCCACTGTGTTTATCAATTTAGGTAACAAACTTGCATTCGCAACTCTTGAAATTGCATTCGCAACAGGGTATGATTTCATCTCATGCACTTTTCCTTTAGAGCAATGTACTCCTCGAAGTTCTCAACTCGAGTCATTGTGATTGTATTCTTAATTCTAAAAACTTTGAATGTATAACAGATTGGTTGCGAACATAGCATTAATGAATGATAAAATGAGATATCTCTCATCCACACGACCAGCCATATCGCTACACATTGTCTTCCACCTCACGGTCAGATGTTTCAAACTCTCACCAACCCTTTGTTTTAACCCAAATACATCTTCAATACCAGTGCAAGGAATTATTACTTATGTACGCCCACTAAAAATATAGCTTGTAAATGGTTGAATGATGTGATTGTGTTTCTTAGTAAACCTTCAAACCACTTCAACGCTTCTCTGTCAAACTTGATCCAAAATACTTGCAAAATATAACATCATGATTTTCTTGTAACATACATCTCACATAAGCTTTGATGTGTTGTATTGCACAAGTTGTTCCATCAAAAATGCTGGTTAACGCAGGTAAATTACACTTTGGGGGTATTCCTCCTAGTTGCACTTCTTGTGTAAATGGAGTTTTCGACTTCTTCGATGGCCTCATCCAATTGTCTCTTTCCTCCTCCCTTTACCCACTCAGCAAGATTCCTCGCATTTCTGCCAATTCTCTCAGGATTTGTTCATTTGCATCAGAATTTGGATCCACATGTCTTTTTAGTTCCGCATCTCTTCTCCCGCGTTCATGTCTGCTTTGAATTTCTTGTTCATCATTCCCTTCTCGTCTTTCTATCGATCTTCTCCTTCATCTCTTTCACGAATTCGCATCGTTAGTTATATCTATCATTTTCTCTTCTTTGTTGCCTATCGGTTTCCCTTTGTACTCTTTCATATTCTTCATTGATATTACCATTGTTGCGATTTTGTTCTCGCCTTCTTTCCTCGATTATCATGATTATCCGGCGAATTGCTTCTTCCAATTCTTTGTTCTTCCATTTCCATTCTTAATCTTTCCCTCTCATGGCTAGACGTGCTTGTTCAGCATAGTGTCTTTCAATTTCATCTTCAATCTCTTTTTGCTTCCTCTGTGCTTCTCCCATGTAATATTCTTCTCCCTTCTTCCTGATTTTCTTCGTCATTTGGATTATTAGCCTGTCGCTGCCCTATTTCCTTGATTTCCATCATTTCGCCCATTTTGAAGAGCCTCGGGACGTGGGATATAACGATCTTCCATCATTTCTCTTCTCTCTAGCAATGTTACGCTTGGATTTTGCGCTTCCTCTCAATTTTCTTCATCAACATTTTCTATAGGTAAAGTTCTCCTTATTTCCCTCTAACTGATCTTGAGCTTGACCTTGTAGTACTTCTCGACCTTCTGTTTTGTAATCTCATATTTTCCATCTCGACTCGCTGATTTTGTCTTGTCAAATTTGCACCATCTGCCTTTAATAAGCCTTTCTTCATGTATTGTTTGTCTCAATGCCTCTAATGCTTTGCGATCTCTTCATTTCCATGAATTATTTTCTCCAATCCCTTCTCGGTCTCTCTCCCCTTGTCCATTGTTTACCAATTTTTGTTCTTCTCCCCTTTCGTCCACAGTCGATCTCAGTATGCAAACTTACTCTATCATAATCCCACCGATTCTATTCGATCTTGGTTGAATTGGTGATGTAATTTGATTTTCTTCATTACCTCTTGTGTTCATTCTTGAGGATTCCCCCATTCATTTCTCCCTTCTCCAGCAAGTCTCCTACTTCTTCTAAGCTGTTGTTGGTTGTTACGATGCGTGTCTTCTTTAGCCATTTCTCGGTTTCAATAAATTGTTGAAAATTATATGAAATTCCTTCCCTATTACTCCAAATTCTTTCAAATCACGATGTCAATCCTTACTCTCTCCTGTTTCTAGTGCCAATATGTAGTTACTGGAAATCTACACTACACCCCTCACAAGAATCATACAATTAAATCATTTTTAGGATGAACAATTGTAATTTTTATTGATTAAACTCTTAAAAATACTTACAAGATGAAATGAAATCAGTTAAAAATTAAAAAATCACTCTAAACTTTCTCTCTCTTAATGACTTGCCCAACACTCGAAGAAAAGATCCCTTACAATAGGCCTGCTCGGCTCTGTGGGACGGGGAATCCGCGACATCAATACTTGGCGAGATTAATAAACGACTATATTGCGAAGGCGTCGCGAGTAATATAAATGACGCAATGGATGACGACAACCAAAACATGAGAAAAGTGTGAAGACAGCGAGATTTAAGTGTGCGACGAACATTTATACACTTGCGATACTTGAAGCATTCCGAAAATAAAGACTGACTTAATTTGTCATCCATTTATGTAATACCCTATATAAAGGGTTGGTAGATCTGTTGAGAGAGAGTTCTTTTTGAATTGTTAAGCAAGTCATTAGGAGAGAGAAAATCTAGAGTGATTGTAATTTTAAAAACTACTGTTACATCTCCCTTTGTAAACATTTCAAGAAAATAATTGATAAAATTGATAGTTATTAAATCTTCAAATGGATTAGTTAAGTAAATTCTATTGAGGGTGTATTGTGGGATTTCCTGCCCAACTACATATGCGCTAGAAAGGGGGAGGATTATAAAAGATTGCGGCTAAAATTATCCGAATCAAGAAAATGAGAGAAAGATGTTAAATGAGATGAAATAGAAGTTAAAAAGCAGGAATACAATGAAAATATGGAGTCGTCACAATTACAAAAGCAAGAGTTAATGAATTTCATGAAAACATCAGAGGAAGAATACATAAACGAGATTTTGAAGGAAAGAAGATTATAGATGAGGAGAAGACATCGTCTTTGAAAGAGTGGGAAAAGCGAGAAAATAACATTCACCTGACGGAGGTACCTAAAAGAGTGTTTGAGCCATACATCCCCATTGGTGATCACAATAAATGCATGCAAAAATGGAGGAGAACCGGCAAAAGCAGCGGAAGAATGGGCTGTAAATAGAACTTTGGTGGATACAGGGAGTTTAGTGAGCATCATGTTTTACCATACTTACAAAAAATTAGGATATAAAGATGAAGAAATGATTTCCCCAGCGTATTATATTCATGGCTTTGGTAAATCTATAACGAAACCTAAAGGAGAAGTAAAATTACGGATTCTGCTTGGAGAAATTGAAACACAGGTGACATTGAGTGTAGTGGATATGGAATCGCCATACAACGTGTTGTTAGGAAGGCCATGGGTACATGCAATCAAGGCTGTAGCGTCAACATTTCATCAGTGTATCAAGTTTCCCATGCCAGCTGGAATTGGTGAAATCAGAGGAGATATTGATAAAGGGAGAATATATTATCAAGACGAAGTAAAGCATTATGAAGAACGAGTGAAGAAGCAAAGAGATCGTAAGAAAATGGTAAAAGCAGCTAGAAAAGAAGAAGAATTTAAAATTTACATGATAAGAGCAAAAAGAAGGAAAAGGAATACCTAGCGAAATCTCTGAGAATAAGGAAATGAAGGACCAACCCCTATGGGAGAACCGAAAGCTAGCTATATGTGTGGAAGAACAAACAAAAGAAGTGAATGTTGGAACTGAAGAAGAACCCAAGATGTTAAAAATTGGGACTAAAATGGAAGTAGATGAAGAAAGAAGAACTATTGATTTGCTGCGAGACTATAAAGATATTTTCTCGTGGGATATGGATGAGATGCAGTATAGATCCATCGTGGCTTGTCATAAATTGGAAATTGACAAAAATATAAGGCCATTCAAACAAAGAATTAGGAAGATCGCAACGACATATCATCCTCAAATAGAAGAAGAGTTACGAGAAAATGCTAGATGCGGGAATCATTAGACAAGCAAAATATCCCGAATGGATAGCAAATATGGTTATAGTCCCAAAGAAGAAAAAAGGGATAAGAATTTGTATAGATTTTACCGATCTAAACAAAGCTTGCCCCAAAGATAGCTTCCGTTACCAGATATTCCGCAATTGGTTGAAGCAGCAGCAGGAAACAGAAAGGATATCATCTCTTGATGGATATAAAGGTTACAATCAAATTCCTCTACAGAAGAAGATCAAGAACATGTTTGCTTTCTTCGCTCCAAGAGGATTATACTATGTTACAAAAATGCCGTTTGGTTTGCGAAATGCCGGAGCAACATACCAAAGAATGGTAGAAAAGGTATTCGCGAGATGGATACACAAAACGCTAGAGGTGTATGTAGATGATATGTTAATCAAAAGTAAGAAAGCAAAAGACCACATACGAGGATACGAAAGAAATTTTTGAACAAATGAGACATTTCAACATCAAAAGGTAAATCGAGGAAAAATGCACCTTTGGAGTTGCATCGGGAAATTTTTAGGTTACATCGTATCAAAGGGAATCCAAGTCGACCAGGAGAAAGTACAAGCGTTCGCGATATGCTACCAGCACACGGCGGTAAAAGATGTCGAGAAGTTAAATGGGTTACTAGCTTCGCTAGGAAGGTTTATTCGCGATCATCGATAAATGCAAGCACTTTTCAACATTCTCAAAAGGGATCAAAATTTAGATGGACAGACGAGTGTGAGAAAGCCTTCCAAGGAATAAAAGGAACATTTAATGGATATATCAATTTTACAAAAAGCGAGAACCGGGGAAGAATTATTGATCTATCTTATGACGACCTCGCATGCATTAAGTGCGGTATTCTTTGCAGTGGACCCTTGAGGAGTAGAGAAACCAATCTATTACATCAGCAAAACTTTCAATGCCGAGAAGGTACTCAAATTGAGAAACTAATCTTGGCATTAGGACATTTGGCATATACTTTCAAGCGCACATTGTTAAGGTAGTGACAAAAATACCAATCGAATCAGTAATGAAAAATTCAAAAAGATCGGGAAGAGTTGAAAGATGGAATGCTCAAATAAGTCATTGCAAACTCAAATATGAAATATTGTCTTCACCAATCAGTATGTTGAAATGATTACATTATTAAAGAGAGATTCTTGCGAATGACCCATTGACCTTGTCTTATCATTTGTTAAGTATTTTTGCCTCTGCAGGATATTTTATTTGCGACAATATGACAGGTTTAAATATTCTTGCGAATGTAAAATCCCATGACATTGCCGTCTCATCTTTACACTTTCATGTAATGACCCATTGACCTTGTCTTATCATTTGTTAAGTATTTTTGCCTCTGCAGGATATTTTATTTGCGACAATATGACGGGTTTAAATATTCTTGCGAATGTAAATCCCATGACATTGCCGTCTTCGCGACGAAATAAAGGACGTCTTTACATTTTCATGTAAAAACCCATTGATCTATCTTATCCTGCGTTAGTATTATTGCCTACGGGATCATCGCCAAATATGACAAGCCTAAATTTCCTTGCGAAAATAAAGCCTCATGACATTTGCGTCTTTTGACACTTATCGGCTCCCTAATGGAGGGTGCCTGTAGCCCTTATCTTCTCCTGGTTGCCCCTTAAGGAGGCGTACATAGGCCATACAAGACTAGCTCCTCCCTCCGGTCTTAACAACAACCGAGTTGTTTTAAGCTTGACCTCTTATCCCTTATACCTATATGGTTTATGGTTACGAGGCGCACCCTAAGTGGAGTTTTCTTCGGGCGAGTCGGTATATACCAAGACTTGCCAAGAATGGCAGAGACACTTCAAATGCCCCAGGCACTCTTGGCTCAACCGTGTACCCCGGCGCCTTGAGCATACAAACTCGACTCATGGAAGAGACCCTCGGGCGTCCAACCGGGGTATAACCATATATATATAGTTGGAAATCCAAGGTATCTCTCCCGGATAGGATTTCATAGGCCCCAAATCTCCATGACTCGGGTTCCGGAGCGGTGTAACCTTTCCCCAGAGCCATGTCAGAGATACCCCTTATATGACGCACTTTAGGTCTTACATTTGCCTCTTGAGAAATATCATTTGCGAACTAGGGTGTACGCCATAAAGGTTCGTCCCATTCACTCACTCATTCATTTTGTTAATTCATTCAATCATTCATTTCGTATTGTATTGCTTTGCGAGACATTCGCATAATCTTTCTTTGTTTTATTCAACCTCGCAATCATTACATGCAAAAACATTTTATCCAAATTCATTTCATTTCATCCATATTTTTATGGATAATACTTGAGAATCTAAGATAAGCTATTCCATGGTCTATCCAATCTTTGTCCTACATCTCTCCCCTCAGGATCCCTCTGCGTTGGCACAGGGGAATATAGATTAATGGATCCTGAGGGGAGAGATGTAGGACAAAGATTGGATAGACCATGGAATAGGTTGTATCTCAAGAAGTATTATCCATAAAAGATGGATGAAATGAAATGAATTTGGATAAAATATTTTTGCGACAGGGAATGATTGCGAGGTTGAATAAAACAAAGAAGATTATGCGAATGTCTGCAAGCATTACGAGAAAATGAATGATTGAATGAATTAACAAAAATGAATGAGTGTGAATAGGATGAACTATGAATGTTGAATTCATGAATGATATTTCGCAAGAGGAAAATGTAAGACCTAAAGTGCGTCATATAAGGGTATCTCTTAGCTCGAGGAAAAATTCACCGCTCAGGACTAGTCATGAGCAGGACCTAGTAAAGAAACTCTCCGGGAGAATTACCTTGGATTTCCACTATATATATATGGTTATACTGCAGTTGGGCCTTGGGGTCTCTTCAGGTCGGTGTGTACTCAAGCGCGGGGTACACGGTTGGGCAAAGAGTGCACAGGGCATTTGAAGTGTCTCGGCCATTCTTGCAAGTCTTGGTATATCTTTAACTCGGCTTTAGGAAAACTCCACTTAGGGTGCGGTCTCGTAACCACATAAACCATATGGGTATAAGGGATAAGAGGTGAACTCAGCTTGGTTGTTGTTAAGGCCAGGATGGGAGGAGCTAGTCTTGTTGGTAGATGTACGCCTCCATGAAGGGAGCAACCGGGGAGAAGATAAGGGCGGCACCCTCCGTTGGGAGGTGATAAGTGTCAAAAGACGCAAATGTCATGAGGCTTTGTTTTCACAAGGAAATTTAGGCTTGTCATATTTGTGCGATGATCCTGTGAGACAATAATACTAACGCAAGGATAAGGCGATATCAATGGGTTTTTACATGAAAATGTAAGACGTGCTGATTTAAATCCGCGAAGGCAGCAATGTCATGGGATTTTACATTCGCAAGAATATTTAAACCTGTCATATTATCAAATAAAATATCCTGCAGAGGCAAAAATACTTAACAAATGATAAGACAAGGTCAATGGGTCATTACATGAAAATGTAAAGACGTCCTGCGATTTCGTCGCGAAGACGGCAATGTCATGGGATTTTACATTCGCAAGAATATTTAAACACATCATATTATATTAAATAAAATATCACAGAGGCAAAAATACTTAACAAATGATAAGACAAGGTCAATGGGTCATTCGCAAGAATCTCTCTTTAATAATGTAATCATTTCAACATACTGATTGGTGAAGACAATATTTCATATTTGAGTTTGCAATGACTTATTTGAGCATTCCATCTTTCAACTCTTTAGATCTTTTGAATTTTTCATTCTTGATTCGATTGGTATTTTTGTCACTACCTTAACAAGCTTAATAAACCCGAAGTTTAAATGTTGCGTAAACTAATGCCAAGATTAGTTTTTCAATTTTTGAAGTAATTCCTTTACTGTGGCATTGAAAGTTTCTTTGATGTAATAGATTGGTTTCTCCCCTACGTCCACTCGTGACAATGCACTTAATGCATGCGAGAATTAAATCGCAAGATAAAATCAATAATTCTTTCCACAGATTTGCTTTTGTAAAATTGATATATCCATTAAATGTTCCTTTATTCCTTGTAAGGCTTTCTCACTCATCTGTCCATCTAAATTTTGATCCCTTTTGAGAATGTTGAAAAAGTGCTTGCATTTATCAGGATGATCGTGAAATAAACCTTCCTAGCAGAAGCTAGTAACCCATTTAACCACGGACATCTTTTACTTTCGCGGTGTTGGCATATCGTGAGGCCTTGTACTTTCTGCGGATCGACTTGGATTCCCTCTTTTGATACGATGTAACCTAAAAAATTTCCGGATGCGACTCCAAGGTGCATTTTTTTTACCTTGATGTTGAAATGTCTGTTGCAAAAAATTCTTTGGATCTAACATGTGGTCTTTTGCTTTCTTACTTTTGATTAACATATCATCTACATACACCTCTAGCGTTTGTGTATCCATCTGAACACCTTTTCTACCATTCTTTGGTATGTTGCTCAGCATTTCGCAAACTAACGGCATTTTGTATAATAGTATAATCATTGGGCCCGCGAAACGGTATGTTCTTGATCTTCTTCGGATGAGGAATTTGATTGTAACCTTTATATCCATCAAGATGATATCCTTTCGTTTTCTTCTTTACTTCAACCAATTACTTGAATATACAGTAGCAGGAAGCTATATTTGGGGCAAGCTTTGTTTAGATCGGTAAAATCTATACAAATTCTTATCCCTTTTTTCTTCTTTGGGACTATAACCATATTTGCTATCCATTCGGGATATTTTGCTTGTCTAATGATTCTTGCATCTGGCATTTCTGCCGCAACTTCTTCTTTGACGATGATATGTTGTTGCGATCTTCCCAATTCTTTGTTTGAATGGCCTTATATTTTTGTCAATTTCAATTTATGACAAAGCCACGGATGGATCTATAGGGCATCTCATCCATATCCCACGAAAATATCTTTGTAGTCTCATGACAAATCAATAGTTCTTCTTTCTTCATCTACTTCCATTTTAGTCCCAATTTTTAACATCTTGGGTTCTTCTTGGTTCCAACATTCACTTCTTTTGTTTGTTATGCTGCGATATAGCTAGCTTTCGGTTCTCCATAGGGGTTGGTCCTTTTCATTTCCTTATCTGCGAGATTTCGCTAGGTATTCCTTTTCCTTCTTTTGCTCTTATCATGTAAATTTTAAATTCTTCTTCTTTTTCTTTTTGCTTTTACCATTTTCTTACGATCTCTTTGCTTCTTCACTCGTTCTTCATAATGCTTTACTTCGTCTTGATAATATATTCTCCCTTTATCAATATCTCCTCGATTTCACCAATTCAGTTGGCATGGGAAACTTGATACAACGATGAAATGTTGGCCTTTGACCTTGATTGCATGTACCCATGGCCTTCCCTAACAACACGTTGTATGGCGATTCCATATCCACTCACTCGATGTCACTGTGTTTGATTTCTCAAGCGAGAATCCGTAATTTTACATCTCCTTTAGGTTTCGTTATAGATTTACCAAATCCATGAATATAATACATATTGGGAAATCATTTCTTCATCTTTATATCTAATTTTTTGTAAGTATGGTAAAACATAATGCTCACTAAACTCCTTTGTATCATAAAGTTCTATTTACAGCCCGTTCTTATTTGCTTTTTCTTGGGTTCTCCTCGTTTTTGCATGCGTTTATTGTGATCACCAATGGGGATGTATGGCTCAAACACTCTTTAGGTACCTCAATTGCTTGTGAATGTTATTTTTGCTTTTCCCACTCTTTCAAAGACGATGTCTTCTCTCATCTATAATCTTCTTTCCTTCAAAATATCGTTTATGTATTCTTCCTCTAGATGTTTTCATGAAATTCATTAATCCTTGCTTTTGTAATTGTATTTTCATCATACTCCATATTTTCATTGTGTAGTAGCGGGAAATCCCACTACACCCTTACTCAATTTTGCTTAATTAATCCATTGAAAGATGTGTGATCAAGAATATTTATTAATTGATTCCCTGAAATGTTTACACAAGACCATAGAATTACACTTTGGAAATTAAAGCGCTCTTAAACTTTCTCTCTCTAATGACTTGCTTCACAATTCAAAAAGATCTCTCCTCCTTGACAGGATTCATTTAGCCCTTTATATAGGGTAATACATTATGGATGGTTGACTAAGCTATCCTTTATTTTCAGAATGTCTCGCTAAGTGTCGCAAAGTGCAAATATTCATTCTCGCGACACTTCTTAGCCCTCGCCGGGTTTCATGTCTTCCAATTGTTTTGTTTGTCGTTATTCATCGCGTCGTTTATTTTAGCTCCTGCGACTCCTCGCGACACCGTCATTTATTAATCCACGAACCTTGTCGTTGCGATATTATGATCCTACATCTTGCCTCTTTTTCCTTGAATGCGCTTGAAGAAGCGATTTTAAGGAAAAATTCATTGTTGTAATAATCCTTGGTTTTAATTGGTGAAAGGCAATGAAAGAATACTTTTCTTGAAAAGTACGTACTTGCCTCTATTCTTTTAGCGAAGTTCCGAAGCTTCTTTGTAATATATATATGAAGTTCCATCTCTGTCTCTCCTTATATCTCCTCTGAGAGGGAGAGAATATCATGAGAATCAATATTTTGATTTTCCGCGATTACTTATCTTTATATTCCCAGTTTTAGGCTCATTGCCTCTTACAGATTTTGACTATTAAAGTCTTTTCTTGACACGTCTCTTCCACCGTTTATTCTCGGCCGTTCGTGTCTCTTCTCGCATTAAATGCCCTCGTTTTTCTCAAGAATCTTTTTTGATTTTTCTATATATAGCTTTCTTTTCCTCCTCTTTTCTTCCTTTAGTTTTCTCTGCAACTCTTCTTGACTCTCTTTTTCCATAATTTGCGCTCACTCTCTTTGTAAATCTTTTCTTCATTCCTTATGGCAGCTGATTCTAATCTCGACCTCCATCCATCCCCATCTTGATAATGGCTTTCATTAGTCGTGCATACAAATCTTCTTTTGATGAAGTTCAACGAAGTTGCTCGAGAAAGGTTTTTACTCTATCAACCATTCCGATCAAGAATCTTCATCTATTAACATGCAAAAGTTGTTTCGATCATCAATGTGATGATCAAAAAATTATAGTCTCGCTGGAGTCGACTTCTCGCAGGACTTCCCATTCCCTTATGCAATCGAGATGCCTTTATTTTATGAAATCTTGGCCCATGAAAAATTCTCTCGAGCTGTTTATCAATTAAGTGGCGATTGCATTACTAATGCTTGAGTTCGCGACCGTGGTCTTTGGCAAAGGATCTTTATACCCTAGTCTTTGTTAGAAACCCCAATTTCGCAGACTTGAAATAGTTCTTTGAGAAGTACCTATAGAACTTTTTTGAAAATTATGCGGTGATAAAGATGAGGAATGCGAAATCTCGTAGGGCATTAGCACTGAAAAAGAAGGATAATGTCCACGAGGATAAATTACTCATGCAAGATATTGGTAGCACCGGGTAACAATTCTACTCCTCGCCATTCCAAAGATGAGAAGTGGTGGGTTGTACCCTTGATTTTAAATGGCCCTTACATGCGGGCTCGCATATTCTTCCTGCGAGAATCTCGGGAGGATATCATCCTTTGGGAATTCAAATGGCACGATAAGGCAAAGAGGTATGTTTCCCACTTCAAAATCTTGCTTTCGCAACTTTCTTTTTATATTTCTTTGAGTTTGTGAGTTTTTTTAGGATCACCAAATTGAAAAGCTACAAGAATAACCCGTTGGAGAGTACTAATGATACTTCGATCGCTTACGGGTGAAGTAAGAAACATTCCTTTGTGATTTGAAACAATATTGTTGCCTCTGTTTTCTTATCTTTAAATGTATGCGAAGGTTGGAGTTGAAAGAAATTTGTAGCCCCTTTGAAGATTAAGTAAGGGTAAAACCGTCATTCGCAAAGACAAATCTTGCTCCATTATTTAAGAAACGAAAGAGCTCGGTCTTCTTTCGCCTTAGCTCAAGCTCAGAATCTTCGCGAGGATAACCATGACTCGAATCCTTCTCTCGCTAAAAAGAGACTCCATTGACCGGTTCTCCTATGGATCGGTTATCTAGCATCTTCTCGGACTCTTTCCAAGGAATGGGAGATGCTCCCCAACTTCCCTTTGCGGGACTCTCGCAAGTGTGTGTAATCTTGCTTTACTAGAGGGCAATAATTCTTTCCATGGAGCCTCTAGAATTGTGTCTCACGACTTCTTGAATGCACTTGGGTTTTTGGTATGTATGCGGTCATATTTCCTGTTAATTTTAAGTTTTTAAATATATATTAACGATTTTCTATCTTCTTTCATAGGTTGGAAAAACTTCTTTTGTAGTTGCCTCGGATCTCGAGAGAAGACAACAGCAATCTTGAAAAGAAAAATTTACAATTGAACAAAGAAGACCCAAGAGTTGGAAATTGAAGCGCGTCATCTCGCGATAGGATTCAAAAATTAGAACCCGATCTAGTCTCCCAAAAGGAGAGTATCTACTCTTGGAGAACTCAAATCGGCAACTTTATGGTATAGTAATTTTCAATTCTCAAATCTTTTTCATGTTATCTTTTACTTTTCTTTGTCGACTATTATTCTGAGGCGTGTATAATCTCTCAAAGGAATCTATTCTTCTTCATTCATTTCCCGAGCATATGAATGATGATGTCCTCCTTACTCACCTCAATCAATCTCTAAGTAGTTCCTCCCAATAAAACTAACCTCCTTTCATTAAAGGATCTTCAATCCAAATATCATCTCTTAGAGATCGAACATAGATCTAGTTTAAATCTAACTAATCGCTTTAAACGAATGTACCTTGATTCCGAGGAGAAAGTCAAAACTTTGAGGAAGAAAATTAGTGATCTCATAGATGAGAATGATCGCATTACTATGAGGTGCCAGACGTTAGTAGAATTCCACAAATCTCTTCTTGGTGTGCAAGTTGAACAGATGAACTCCTTCATCAGAATACCATACTTAAGCGGCGAGAAGAGAAAGTTCGTTCACTTCTTATTATTAATAGTGACGATGAATTAGCTGGGCTGCAAAAGTTTTAGATAATGCGAGAAATAATCTAGGTGTTGATGTTAGTCTTCATGCGAGCATACTTCCTTGATTAAAGATATGATATCGATAGAGGTTATTTATTATACCTTACTGCTTCTTACTTCTGTAGTATTGCTTGTAAATTATTAACTTGTTGTTTCTTATTTGTAGAATCCGAGAAGAGACTTCAAGTTAGAATTAAAGAGCTTGAATCTGAAAAAGAACAACTGCCGAGAATTTTCATGAGGTGAAGTACTTAGGCGAAAAAGAACAACTCGCAAAGTCTCTCCAGCGAGAATAAATATTTCGAGGTTGAAGAAACAATTTCTAACTGACAGGTGGTGAATTTTAATAATGATGCCGTTCGTTTTATAATGGAACCATGGAGTATGTTTTAAGGACCACAATATCCCCTGCATTCATATCACAGCTTTAGAAAGGTTCTGAGAATTTACTGTCTCGGACGTTTCGATAGTGAGGCTAAGCGAAGAAGAAAATTAAGCGATGAGAATAATGATGCGAAGAATCGGATGAAGGAGAAGAATCACCAAAGAGATAATTCTTTTTGTTTTCTTTATTTTTATGTAATATCTGTACATTTCGTATCTCTTTATCATAATGTACTTCTTGGATTGTTCCCCCTAAATTCAATCTTCACTCCCTTTTTTGGTAGTTCTTCCTTGTAATATAATTGGCTAACATTATTGATGTATAACTCTTTCATCGGAAGATGAATAACAATATTCCATCTTTTCCATCCCATCTGCCTCGTTATTTATCTTCGGATGGAAGATTTTAATTGTCATCATGTATTTTGTTGGATAATTATCTTGTTGTTGTTGAAATGTATCGTTGCGACGAGGTCAGCGGGTATCTTCATAAATTAAGAATCCTATTTATCTGCCTTATCATTTCGGTAGTCTTTATTTTATCCCTTCTTGTTACGACAAGGTCGCGGCCGCCTTTACATTTTCATGCAATGGCCCATTGACCTTGTCTTATCATTTTTGTGTGGTCTTCCAAGTTAGACCTCCCCAATTAAGGTCTTCCCGCACCTTTTATCGCGACAAAATCGCGGGGACGTCTTTACACTTGCATGTAAAGACCCGTTGATCTTGCCTTATCATTTTCAAGTATTTTTGCCTCTCGGGATGTTTTAGTTGCGACAATATAGAGGCCTAGATATCCTTGCGAACATAAAGCCCCATGACATTGCCGTCTTGCGACGAAATCGCGAGGACGTCCGTACACTTTCGTGTGAAGACCCATTGATCTCGCCTTACCCTCGCGTTAATATTATTGCCCTGCGGGATCATTGCACAAATATGACAAGCCTAAATTCTCTTGCGAAAACATAGCCTTATGACATTTGCGTCTGTTTTGACACTCCCCCTAATGGAGAGCGTCGCCCTTATCATCTCCCCGGTTGCCCCTTCAAGGAGGCGAAACATCGGCCATACAAGACTAGCTCCTCCCATCCGGTCTTAACAACAACCGAGTTGTTTCGCAGCCTCTTATCCCTTATACCTATAGGGTTTATGGTTACGACTGCACCCTAAGTGGAGTTTTCTTCGGCGAGTGCAACATGCCAAGACTTGCTGAGAATGGCCGGGGTGGGTTCATCCATCCCGGGCACTGCAGCTCCAACCGTGTACCTCGGCGCCTTGAGCATACAACGACTCCTTGGAAGAGACCCTCGGTCGCCCAACCCGGTATAACCTTATATATATAGTTGGGAATCCAAGGTATCTCATCAGGATAGGCTTTCATGGGCCCCAAATTTTTCATGACTCGGGATTCGGGAGCGGTGTAACCTTTCCCCACGAGCCATGTCGAAGATACCCCCCTTATATACGCACTTTAGGTCTTACATTTGCCTCTTACGAAATGTTGTTCGCGAACTAGGGTGTACGCCATAAAGGTTCGTCCCATTCTTTTACTCATTCATCTTTGTTAAATCATTCAATCATTCATGTTTCATTATTTGTTGATATTTGTTTACGAAGTATTCGCAAAATTCCATTTCATTTGTTGTATTTTCATTTTTCTTTCTTGGTAATTCTCATATATTCTTGGCTGTGAGATTCTACTTTATCATTACTTCAATTGCTACTTTTTCTCCTGTTTTTGTTGATTATTCACTTCTTATGCCTTTTGCTCTTCATACCCTTCGCTTCTTTATCATCCACGATATTCACTTTGTATGTTAGGTCCTCACTTACATAGCATCCACCATCGGTTTTTCCTTTCTCTGCTCATCTCTCACATGTTGCTTCCAACCCTTTCTTTTGGCATTTCTTTCTTCCCTGACTTTCGACCTCGACCTCATGACAACTTTGCGACTCCTTCCAATCTCTCTGTATAATACCAATGCCGTTTGGATGTGGAAATTACATACATTGGTGGTATGTTGATGCGACTCCCAAGATTTCATGAAGCCATGGCCTCCCAATCAGCGCATTATACGGAGATTCCACGTCGACCACACGAGAATAAAACATCGATTTGATAATCCTTGTAGAGGTATTCTCATGTGAACCTCTCCCTTTGGCTTGTTTGCAGTGCCATTAAAGCCATATATTTTGTATGTTGAGGGGATCAAATCCTCATCCTTTCCTCCATCGTCTTATAAGTATGGTAAAAAAGAATATTCATAGAACTTAGGTATCAATTAGGATTCGGTTGATCGCCCGACAATCTTCTGGCTGCATCATCTTCTCCATCAACTAGTTTTGGGTTAATCTCTAGTTTCACAACCAACGGGCTATCATGTGTTTTCTCTTCCTTTTTGGTACTTCATACGAGAGAAAAGAGATAGTCTTGTTTGCCACTTTTCTAGCTGCGTCATTCTACTTGAGACTCATTATTTCTTTATCACTAGCATCTCTCGCGAAGACTCTACGAGCACGTTGTCATGAAAATCTTCGATTGTGCGATAGGAGTGGACAATAGAATTGCAATTCAAATTTTTAGCTTTTGTTAAAACTTCATCACAAATGTTTCCTTTCCTTTCGGCGACAACATTGTGCATCTCTGGTGGTGGTGGTAATGTAGAAGCCCTATTTCATCTCCCTTTAGAAAGTGATTGACTTCCCACGATCAATCATCACGAGAATAATTCTCTTTATGTTTCTACAATCGTTTGTTTTGATGCCCATGGAAGCGATGATAAGAGCAAAACTCATGACTTCTATCACTTTGGCGGTGGTTCCATTCCCACGTTCCAAGGTGCTGGTACATTTTCCATCACAAGTATAGCTTCCCGGATCTTTTCCACACTAGCATTCGGTGGAGGCATCTTAATCTCTTCCCACACTATTCTGCGACTTCTCGCCCTCCATGGTTATTTTGCCTTCGTCCACCATAAGTTTCTTGCACATGATCTAGCCTCGAATCTTATTATTGCTGCCACGGTTGTAGTAGTTCCTTTCTTGTTCCAAACTCTTCTTGGTCGTGGCTTCCCATGGCTACTATCTTTATTTGTCCATCATCGACCTTCTTTGCTATGCTTGTCCTTGCGAAGTGCTCGCCTTTGTATTTATGAATTGAGGCAACAAGCTTGCGTTATAACATTCGAGTTGGTGTTCGTATTTGGATAAGAATTCATTTCATTAAATCTTTCTTCTAAGGCAATATATTCTTCCTGTAACTCTGCGGTTCTGCCATCGTGATTGTATTTTTGATTCTAAAAATTTGAATGTATAACAAGTTAGTCGCGAAGAGAGCATTCACAAATGAGAGGATGAGATATCTTTCCTCAACTTGATCTGCCGTTTCGCTACACATGGTCCTCCATCTTATTGTCAAGCTGCCTTAAGCTCTCGCCAACTCTTTGTTTCAACAGAATACATCTTGATACACAGTGGGTGAAAGTTGTTACTTATGTATGCTCCCGGGGAATGTGGCTTGTAAATGGTTAAATGATGTGATTGTGTTCCTTGGCAGACCTTCAAACCATTTTAGTGCTTCTCTATTAAGCTTGATGCGAAATATTTGCACGAGTATAGCATCATGATTCTCCCAGTTGTAACATACATCTCATATAAGCCTTGATATGTTGTACGCACGAGGTTGTTCCATCAAAGATGTTGGTTAATGCAGGTAGATTGCACTTAGGAGGTATTCCTCCCATGTACTTCTAGCGTGAAGGGATTCTTCGCGGAACTGCGATATTCGTCAATTGTTACCTTCCTCCTTCCCTTCTATTGTTCATTAATCCTCTCATTTCAGCCGGTTCTCTTAAGATTTGTTCATTTGCCTCTCTGGTCTTTTAACTCTGCCTCTCTCCTTCTTCGCTCATTTTTGTTTGACCTTCTTGCTCGTTATTTTCTTCTCTTCTTTCCCTGCCGACGTTCTTCTTCGTTTCTTTCTCAATTCGCACGCCATTACATTGGTTGTTCTCTCTTCTTGCATTGTCTCTCAACTCTCCTCTGCACCCTCTCATATTCTTCATTAATATTTCTATTGGTACGGTTTTGTTCCCTCCTTCTTTCCGGTTGTCATGGTTGTTACTGGGATTGCCTCTTCATCTCTTGATTTTCCATTTCTGCTCTTACCCTTTCTCTCTCGCGAGCTAGCCGCGCTTGTTCAATGTAGTGCCTCTCAATGTCATCCTCAATCTCTCTGTTTCTTCTCAATTCTTCTCTCCCGTGCAAGATTATTCTCCCTTGCGGTTGGGTCATTCGGTCCTTGGAGTTGCATGTTTCCTTGATTTTCCCTATTCCCGCGCATCTTGAAGATTTCGGGTGAGGAATATAACGATCTTCCATTTCTCCTCTTCTCTCGCCATGCTCTTGTGCTTGGATCTTGTGTTTCTTGTTGGTTTTCTTCCTCGGTACTTCATTTGGTAGAACTCTCCCTCTTTCTTCCCTAATCGATCTTGAGCTCGATCTCGCACTACTTCTTGATCTTCTATTTTGCAATATCATATTTTCCATTCTCAACTCATGATTCTGTCTTGTCAAGTTTGCTCGTTCTTCTGCCTCTAGTCGCCTTTCTTCATGTATTGTTTGTCTCAATCTTTCTATTCTTGGCTGTGATTTCTTCATTTCTGGATTCATTTCTCCATTCATACCTTGCTCTCCTCCTCCTTGTCCATTGTTCACCAGTGTTGCTCCTCTTCCCTCTCGTCTTGAGAATCGAGACCTCCAAGTATGTACACTTATATCATAATCCAGCTGCGTTTATTCTTTGCGGGGAGATCGGTGGCTGATTTTGATTTCCTTCATCATTTCTCATATTCATCCTTGATGATTCTCCATTTCATTCCTCCTTTCTCGCCAAGTCTCCCACTTCTTCTTACAATCGTTGGTTGCCCTTGTACGTTTCTTCTTCACAGCCATTTTTCTTTTTCACTTTGAATTCTTGAGTATCACTCCAAATCTTTTCTCTATTAATCCAAATTCCTTAGGTTCCTGCGTCGATCGTGCTCTCTCCTTTGTTTCTAGCGCATATGTAGTAGCGGAAATCCCACTACACCCCTTACTCAATTTTGCTTAATTAATCCATTGAAAGATGTGTGATCAAGAATATTTATTAATTGATTCCATTTGAAATGTTTACACAAGACCATAGAATTACACTTTGGAAATTAAGCGCTCTTAAACTTTCTCTCTCCTAATGACTTGCTTTACAATTCAAAAATATCTCTCTCCCTTCAACGATTCACTTAGCCCTTTATATAGGGTAATACATTATGGATAATGACTAAGCTATCCTTTATTTAGGAATGTCTCGCGAAAGTGTCGCAAATGCACAAATATTCATTCTCGCGACACTTCTTAGCCCTCGCCGAGGTTTCATGTCTTCCAATTGTTTTGTTTGTCGTTATTCAACGCGTCGTTTATTTTAGCTCCTGCGGCTCCTCGCGACACCGTCGTTTATTAATCCCGCGAACCTTGTCCGTTGCGATATTATGATCCTACACATTGTATTCCTTGCTTTTTAACTTCTCTATTTCATCTGATTTAACATCTTTCTCTCTCATTTTCTTGATTCGGATAATTTTAGCTGCAATCTTTTATAATCCTCCCTGTTTCTAGCGCATATGTAGTTGCAGGAAATCCCACAATACACCCCTCAATAGAATTTACTTAACTAATCCATTTGAAGATGAATAACTATCAATTTTATTGATTATTTTCTTGAAATGTTTACAAAGGGAGATAGAACAGAGCTCAAGAAATTACAATCACTCTAGATTTTCTCTCTCCTAATGACTTGCTTAACAATTCAAAAAGAACTCTCTCTCAACGGATCTACTCAACCCTTTATATATGGTATTACATAGTGGATGTGACTAAGTTGTCCTTTATTTTTCGGGAATGCTTATGAAGTATCGCAAGTGTATAAATGTTCGTCTTCGCGACACTCCTAAATCTCGCCAAGTCTTCACACTTTTCTCATGTTTTGGTTGTCGTCATCCATTGCGTCATTTATATTACTTCCCTACGACGCCTTCGCAATATAGTCGTTTATTAATCTCATGAATATTGATGTCGCGATGTGCAGCTCCTACGGGGGAGCGAGGCCTATTGTAGGGATCTTTTCTTGAGTGTTGGGAAAGTCATTAAGAGAGAGAAAGTTTAGAGTGATTTAATTCTTTAACTGATTTCCATTTCATATTGTAAGCATTTTTTAAGAGTTGAATCAATAAAAATTACAATTGTTCATCCTAAAAATGATTTGATTGTATAGATTCTTGTGAGGGGTGTAGTGTAGGATTTCCAAGCTACATATTGGCGCTAGCTTGAGGGGAGAGAGTAAGGATTGACATCGATGATTTGAAAGAATTTAGAGTAATAGGGAAGGAATTTCATATAATTTTTAACAATTTATTGGGCGAAATGGCTAGAAGAAGACACGCATGGAAACAACCAACACGGTTAGAAGTAGGAGACTTGCTTTGGAGAAGGGAGAAATGAAATGGGGGAATCCTCAAGAATGAACACAAGTAGGTAATGAAGAAAATCAAATTTTATCACCAATTCAACAGTCTTGAATAGAAGCGTAGTTTTGATAGAGTAAGCGTGCATACTTGGAGATCGGACTACGTGGACGAAAGGGAGAAGAACAAAAATTGGTAAACAATGGACAAGGGAGAGGGCAGAAGGGATTGGAGAAATAATTCATGGAAATGAAGAGATTGCAGCATTAGAGGCATTGAGACAAATAATACATGAAGAAAGGCGATTAGAAGCGAAGGGTGCAAATTTGACAAGACAAAATCATGAGTTGAGGATGGAAAATATGAAATTACAAAGCGAGAAGGTCGAGAAGTACTACAAGGTCAAGCTCAAGATCAGTTAGAGAGAAATAAGGAGAACTTTACCTATAGAAAATGTTGATGAAGAAAATCGAGAGGAAGCTCAAATCAAGCGTAGAACATTGCGAGAGAAGAGAAATGATGGAAGATCGTTATATCCCACGTCCGAGGCTCTTCAAAATGGGCGAAATGATGGAAATCAAGGAAATAGGCGGCGACAGAGGCGGAATAATCCAAATGACGAAGAAAATCGGGAAGAAGGAGAAGAATATTGCATAGGAGAAAGCACGGAGGAAGCAAAAGAGATTGAAGATTAAATTGAAAGACAACTATCTTTGAACAAGCACGTCTAGCTGCGAGAGGGAAAGATTAAGAACGAGAAATGGAAAGAGCATTAATTGGAAGAAGCAATTCGCGAATAATCATGATAATCGAGAAAGAAGGCGAGAACAAAATCGCAACAATGGTAATATCAATGAAGAATATGAAAGAGTACAAGGAGAGAACCGATAGGCAACAAAGAAGAAAATGATAGATATAACGGTAGTATGCGAATTCGTGAAAGAGATGAAGGAAGATCGCATAGAAAGACGAGAAGAAGGGAATGATGAACAAGAAAGTCAAACGCGAGACATGAACGCGAGGAGAAAGAGGCGGAACTAAAAAATTTGTGGATCCAAATTCTAATGAACAAATCTGAGAGAATTGGCGAGAAATGAGAGGAATCTTTGAACGATAAAGGGGAGGAGGAAAGAGACAATTGGATGAGGCCATCGAAGAAGGCAGGGAAAACTCCATTTACACAAGAAGTGCAACTAGGAGGAATACCCCCAAAGTGTAATTTTGCGTTAACCAGCATTTTTGATGGAACAACTTGTGCAATACAACACATCAAAGCTTATGTGAGATGTATGTTACAGTGGGAAAATCATGATGCTATATTTTGCAAGTATTTTGGATCAAGTTTGACAGGAGAAGCGTTGAAGTGGTTTGAAGGTTTGCAAAAACACAATCACATCATTCAACCATTTACAAGCTATATTTTTAGGGGCGTACATAAGTAATAATTCCTTGCGGCCAAGGGTATTGAAGATGTATTTGGGTTAAAACAAAGGGTTGGCGAAAGTTTGAAACATAAATAGTGAGGTGGAAGACAATGTGTAAGCGATATGGCTGGTCGTGTGGATGAGAGATATCTCATTTTATCATTCATTAATGCTATGTTCGCAACCAATCATTATACATTCGGGTTTTTAGAATTAAGAATACAATCACAATGGCCGAGTTGCGAGAACTTCGGGAGAATACATTGCTCTAAAGGAAAAGAAGAATGAGATGAAATCATCCACATTTGCGAATGCAAGTTCAAGAAGCTATGAATGCAAGTTTTGTTACCTAAATTGATAAACAAATTAGAGCACCTCAACGGGGTCAACAAATGATAACGAATGATGGTCGGCAAAATTAGTAGCCATGGGAGTCGCGATCAGGAAGAATTTGAAAGAGATAGAAACTTCTATAACTGCAGTGGCGGAAATAACAAAATTCAAAGACTTGATCGGCCGCGAGAGACTTCGGAGGTCGGAGGCAAAATTATCATAGAGGGCAAGCGAGGTCATAGGGTAATATGGGAGGAAATCAAGATGCCCCCAACGAATGCTAGCGTGGAGAAAATATAGGAAGCTATAATCTGATGGAAAATATACGCACCCTGGAACATAGGGAATGAACACCTCAGGGTGATAGAAGTCATGAATTACGTTTTCATCACCATTTTCATGGACACCTAACAAATGATTACGAAACATAAAAAGAATCATCCTCGAGAATGATAGACCAAGGGAAGCTAAATCATTTCTTAAAATGTGAAGAGAAGACTCAACCATTACCACCACTTTGTAGTTCTGAGGATTTCCCCACTACACCTCACTCAAGAAATCGTTTAATCAATCCATTTGGAGATGAACAATGATGTGTTTTATTAATTATTTCTTGAAAGGTTTACAAAGAAATGTAGAGCAAAGCTAAAGAAATTACAATCTCACTTTCCTTTCTCTCTCCTAATGACTTGTTTCACAATTCAAAAAGACCTCTCTAACAACAGACTTACTCGACCCTTTATATAGGGTATTACATAGTGGGTGGCTGTGACTATCTTGTCCCTTATTTTCCGAATCGTCTCGCAGTGCTCGCGAATATCATTTGTTTGCCTTCGCGACACTCTTAAATCTCGCCAAGTCTTTCATACTTTCCTCATGTTTATTTACGCCGTCATCTATTACGTCATTTATTTACCTCCATACGACTCCTTTGCAGCGCGATCGTTTATTAATCTCATGAGAAATATTCTTTGTCGCGATAATGCAGTCCTACATCTTGCCTCTTCTCATGTCTTCTCTGCGAAGAAGAGAATGTCATGAGTCAATATTTTAAAGTCTGTAGCTGCTTATCTTTATCTTGCGATTGTTTATTTTCACTCGTTTTGTTTATGTACGAATTTATTACAGGTGTTTCTTCTTCACTCTTTTCTTGACGTCTCTTTCAACCGATTATTCTTAACCATTCACGTCCCTTCTCTAAATTAAATGCATTTGTTTTCTAAAGAACTCTCTTCTCTATATATAGTTTTATCCTCTTTCTCTTCTTCTCTTTTTTATTTTCCCTCTGCAACTTTTATTTCATCTTTCACCTTCCGCAATTTAATATAACTCTTTACTTCCTTTTCAATTCTTCACTTTCCCCTTCATTCCTATACTTTGATAATGGCTTCACTTGGTCGTACATACGCTCCTCATTTCTGCGATATTCAAAAGAAATTACGGAAAAGGGTTTCACTTTATCTACCATTCCACGTCAAGGATCCTCATCTATGCTTTGCAAAAATTGTTTTACGATCATCAATGTGATGATCGAAAATTATAGTCTCGCTAAGGTCAACTTCTCGCAAGGGCTCCCCATTCCTTTATATAATCCCGAAATACCATTATTTTATGAGATTCTCGCTCACGAGAAATTCTCGCGGAGCTATTTATCAATTGAACGGCGATTGTATTCGCTAATGCTTGAGTTAAGCCTCTCGTGGTGCGGTAAAGGATCTTTATATCGACAATGTTAGAAATCCCCCGATTTGCGAATGTACCAATAGTTCTTGAGAAGTATCTTGTGGATAATTTCTTTGCAAATTATTCAGTCATAACTATGAAAACGATAAATCTCGTTGGGGCGTTCGATTGAAGAAAAATGACAATGTTGATCTTTGACAAGCTGTATACGGGACATTGACTAGCATTCGGGTAAAAATAATATCCCTCATTTACTCCAAAGATGAAAAGTGGTGGGTTATACCTCTCTTCTGAGTGGACCTTATATCATGAGGCTCACATGCGCTCCCGGCCAATCTTACAATTATCATCCCTTGGTAATTTAAGTGGCACGAGAAGACAAAGAGGTATATATATCATTCATTTAGATTTGCTTCGCTATGTCTTCCATTTCTTTCCTTCATTAACTTTTTAGAAAAATTTTGGTCTGAATGAGAGAAGAGAAATACAAGAGAATCTGACCAAACATCCGGCGATACTTCCGATCACTCACGGATGAAGTAAGAAACATTTTCTTTTGTTATTTTAAACAATATTGTTGCCTCTGTTTCTTATCTTTATTCGTGTGTGAAATTAGTGTTGAAGAAGTTGAAATCGCAAAGATTAATGATAGAGAAAGCTGGAGCTGCGAAGGCTAAGGGCAAGAATAAGGCCATTTCCATGATGACAAATCTTTCCTGGCACATCCTCTAAAGGCGGAGACTCCAACCTCTTTCACATTCTAACTCCCAATCTAGCGAGAATTCGGAAGATGAAAATGAGATTGGCACCTCTTGTGCTAAGATGAAAATGAGAAGAAATAATCAAAAATCAATGATATATACGAATGGGACGAACCTTTATGGCGTACACCCTAGTTCGCGAATGATATTTCGCAAGAGGCAAATGTAAGACCTAAAGTGCGTCATATAAGGGGGTATCTCTTGACATGGCTCGGGAAAAGGTTACACCGCCCACTGGAACTGAGTCATGGAGATTTGGGTCAATAAAGCCCATCGGGAGAGATACCTTGGATTTCCAACTATATAAGGTTATACCACTGGTTGGATGACGAGGGTCTCTTCCAAGTCGATGTATGACCAAGGCGCGAGGTACACTGGTTGAGCCAAGAGTGCACAGGGCATTTGAAGTGTCTCGGCCATTCTTGGAAAGTCTTGCACATCTTTGCGCTCGGCAGAAAAGAAAACTCCACTTAGGGTGCGATCTCGTAACCATAAGCCTAGGTATAAGGGATAAGAGGCTGCGAAAACAAGCTGGTTGTTGTTAAGGCCCAGGATAAGGAGGAGCTAGTCTTGTATGGCCGATGTACGCCTCCTTGAAGGGCGACCCGGGGAGATGATAAGGCGGCACCCTCCATTAGGGAAGTGATAAGTGTCTTAAGACGCAAATGTCGTGAGGCTCAATTTTCGCAAGAAGGTTTAGACTTGTCATATTTGTGCGATGATCTGAAGAGGCAATAATACTAACACGAGGATAAGATGAGATCAATGGGTCTTTATGAAAATGTAAAGACGTCCTGCGATTCGTCGCAAGACGACAATGTCAAAGGGCTTTATTTTGCAAGAAAATTTAGGCCTATCATATTGTCGCAATAAAATTATCCTGAGGCAACAATACTAAAGACATGATAAGGCAAGATCAATGGGTCATTACATGAAAATGTAAAGACGTCCACCGCGATTTGTAGCAATGATGAGGAGTGGCGCAATAAGACCTTTAACTAGGAATGAAAAATAAGACCACACAAGAAAATGAGTAAGCAAATAAGCTTGCGAAAATGATTATATGCAAACAAATAAGTTTACGAGTATACACATGGAAACAATCGGGAAAAATTTGCTTGCGAAAGACTAAGCGACACTTGATTATGAAAGCTGAGGCATATTATTACTTAAAGGTTCTCGACTAAGATCTCTCATTTGAAAACAAATAACGAGAGGCAAATATGAGGATGAATAGGATATAAACTTGTTATTTATTTTCATATGATAGATTTACGCACTCATAATATTTATTAAGCTGTATTTACGAAAGAATTGTTCTTTTAACATGTGCGGAAAAAGACAACAAAGTAGAACTTGTATTTGAAAGATCAAGAGATTTCTGATGAAATTTACAAAAATGGAAGACTAAAAGGATAAATGTACGGATATTACAAAGAAAAGAAAGAAGAAAATGGAGCTATTTCTTAATTCATTCTTCTTTTCATGAGACTCTTTGGGATTCCCTCTTCTTCGCTAGCATGAAGGAGAGACATCAAAGGAAGGCATATTTTGGGAATCTCATCAATAAGGAAAGGATATGATGAAGAGGAATATTGTGGTCATCATGAGTGTCTAATAGTTTGATTGTGAAAGCGGACAACATCATTCTCGAAATTAGCTACGGTAGTTTGCGAGTTGCTTCTTGACTTGGAATACTTGTCATTGCGAAGAGAGAAGTCCTTTGCAAGTTGTGCTTTCTCGAGATTCAAGTTCTTTAATTCTTATCGGAAACCTCTTCTCGACTTCTGCGAACACATGACAATGAATTAGTAACTTAATAGCAATTTCACAAAAAGAAAATTTGTAAAAAGTAAAGAAGAACGGTTAACAACCTTCTCTATCGAAATCATATCTTTAACAAGGCGGTATGCTCAGCGTGAAGGCTAACGTTAACACCTAAGTTATTTACGGCATTATCTAGAACTTTCGCAACCCAAGCGGAATTCATCGTCACTATTTATGAGAAGAGAAAAGAGCAATTTGATTCTCTTCTCGTTAAGTATAGCATTTTGGAAAAGAGATTCATCTAGTTCAACTTGGACTTCAAGAAGAGTTTTGAAATCTCGCTAATGCTTGGGCACCTTGATTAGCAATGCGATCTTTGTCATCTATAAGGTTACTAATTTTCTTCCTTAAAATATTAGTTTCTCGTGGGAACTAAGGTATAGACGTTTAAATCGGTTGGCTAAACCTAAACTGGATCTATGATCAATTTCTAAAAGGTGAAATTTGGTTTGAAGTTCGTTTAGTGGAAGAGATCTAATATTGTTATTCAAAGAACTGTTTAAAGATTCGTTGAGATGAGTAAGAAGAGCATCACTATCCATAGGCTCGGGAAATGAGTGAAGAAGGATGGCTTCATCGAGAAAGATTATAAATGTCTGCTTGAAAATGATATGTCGGGTAAATAAAAATAAATGTGAGAATAAAAACAAGGAAAAAAGAAGAATCTTATACCATAGAGTTCTTGATTAGCACTTTGAAGGCTAGATATTTTTATTCTTTCGTCATGGAAGATTGAGTTTCCAGTTGTTGAATCCTTTTCGAAGAACCATGACTACACTTTCTAACTCTTCATTCTTCTTACTAAGTTGAAGATTTTTCTTGTGAAGAGTGTTGCTCCTTTTTTCAAGATCTGAGGCAACAATAAAGGCAGCTCTCCCAGACTACAAAGAATGAAAAAGAAATTATCAAGATATGATTTAAAATCAAAATTTTGAAGAAATAAAGAAATACAGACGTACCAAGGCACCAAGTGCATTTAAGAAGCTGGGAGTCACGATCGGGAAACCCCTGGAGAGAATCGTTACCCTCCCAGCAAGGAGGCGTCACGAGATATTTGCGAGAGCTTCGCATGTACTAGAGAGGCGATCATCTCAATTCCTTGCATGGAATCCGAAGATATTAGACAGTAATGCCATAGGGTTCGGTTAGATGAACCTCCTTCGCAAGAGAAATATCAACTTCGTCATCATCCTCATCAAAACTCCTTGGATAGAGGACTTGGAGCGAGAAGAAGAGTGAATCTTAGTTTTTAGAAGGTGGAGCGAGGTGGATTTCCCACAAGAGGACCTTTACCCTTTCCTTTGGCCTTCGCAGAAGTTTCTTCTCCAACTTCAATACCGATCTTTACACACGAATGAAGGTAAGAAACAAAGGCAACAATATTGTTAAAAATAGCAAAAGAAAGTATTTCTTACTTCATCCGTGATTGAACGGAAAATATCGCCGGGGTACTCGCCTTTGGATTCCTTTCGTAACTCTTCTCATTTGGTGATCTAAAAAGTTCGCAAGATTAGATATAGGAGGAAGTGAAGATTGCAAAGTAAGTGAAAGTTAGGGAATATACCTCTTTTGCTTTCCCGGACCAATTAAATA
The DNA here is from genome assembly GCA_023531295.1 of Papaver armeniacum. NCBI lineage: Eukaryota > Viridiplantae > Streptophyta > Magnoliopsida > Ranunculales > Papaveraceae > Papaver > Papaver armeniacum. The sequence goes on from JAJJWW010017643.1 coordinate 117,181, forward strand.
CCCAAGGATGATAGTTCGTGAGATTCGCAGGGAGTACATTGGGACCTGAAATGTAAGGTCCGTTCAAAAATAGCGGAAAGACGCACCACTTGTCGCCTTTGGAATGGCGAGGAACATTGTTTCTTCGGGAGTGCCAATCGATATCTTGTCGTTGGGAATGTTCTCTTTTCTTTTCAACCGTGCACCAAATGAGACCTATCGTTCTTCATATTTATCACTTCATAATTTTCAAAAGTTTTCTCTCAATACTTTTCAAAGAACTATCTCTAAGTTTGCGAATTTAGGATCTCGACTTCATCGGGATATAGAGATCCATTACAGTAGCCGCGACTGGCGAATTCAAGTATTAAACGGATGCAATCCCACTTAATTGATAGATAGCTCGCGAGAATTTCTCATGAGAAAGAATTTCATAGAACAAGGGCAATTCGGGATTGTAGAGAGGAACGGGAAGACTCTGCGAGGCGACTGAGTATGATTTTCCGATCATCACAATGATGATCGGTAAACAATTTCTTGAGACGAGAATAGATGAAGATTCTTGATTGGGAATGGTGGATAAGGTGAAACCCTTCTCTTGTAAATTCTTTTGAGTCTCACCCAAAATGCTTTGTATCTACGACCAGGTGAGCCATTCTTAGAATATGGGAATGAATAGAGAATTGAAGATCAAGAGAAAGAAGAAAAGGAAGATTACTGAAGAGAAACATAAATTAGGAGGAGGAGAATTGAAGAAGATTTGCGGAGAGAAAGTAAAAAAGAAGAAGAGGAAGGTGAGAAAACTATATATAGAAAAAATTCTAGAAGATAAATGCATTTAATGCGAAGGGATTTGAATGGTCGGAAAACGGTTGAAAGAGACGTGTCAAGAAAAGAGTGGAAGAAGAAACATGTGTAATAAATTGTGTAAAAGTACGGGATCGTAGCAGATAAATATGAAAATGGTTACGGCATTTTAAAATACTAGTTCTGCTCATGACATTCTCTTCTTCGCAGAGAAGACATGAGAAGAGGCAAGATGTAGGATCGCAATATCATTGACATCAATACTTTGCGAGATCAATAAACAATGACATTGCGAAAGTGTCGCAAATGAGTAATATAAATGACGCTTAATGAATGAATTACAGCTAAAACACGAAAGATATGAAGACCTAGCGAGATTTAGGAGAGTTGCGAGATTATATATTTGTACACTTGCGATATTTCGCAAGTCATTCCCGAAAATAAAGGAGAGCTTATTGCCATCCATTGTGTAATACCCTATATAAGGAGTCGCGGATCATTGGAGAGATCTTTTTCAGTGTTAGGCAAGTCATTAGAGAGAGAAAGTTTGTAGTGATTGTAATTTCTTTAGCTCTTTTCCATTTTATCTTGTAAACATTCAAGGAATTAATCAATAAAAATCATTATTGTTCATCTTCAAATGTCTTAGTTGTGTGGATTCTTGTGAGGGGTGTAGTGTAGGATTTCCTGCTAACTACACGTGTGTTGTCTTTATTGTGAATAGCGTCGAAATTTGCAAGTGAACTTTCTAAAATTTTCAAGGATGACGTAGTGTTCAATCATTAGCTCGATCATTGTGTATTCTTTTATAAGCATCGGGATAGAGTCATTTCAAGTTTTTAACAATGTAAACAAGTCTTCGATAGTTGGTTGTGGTAGGAGTTTTTGGAAAGACAGACGTACAAGAGAAGAATAAAAGAGGAAAGTCAGGAACTTGGAAGAGAAGAAAGGAAGGAAGGATTTGATAGCGAGTTATAATCGGCCATGTAGGTGTATAAAAGCCTTTGGGAGAGTACAGGAAAGAGGGTGAGACTTTGAGATAGTTTGGGGTAGTTCTGAGCTCGAACCAGGGCAACAGAGCGTGTTTGATCATCACAAAGTAGTACCGGAAGAAGAAGAAGAAGAACATCACTTTCAGGGACGATCGCAGAGAAACCGTTACCTTTTCTTTTGAATTCCATAACCTTTGTAACAATTTTACCAACAATTATTTGAGTTCGCAAATGTTACTCGTTAGGGCTTAACATGTGATGAGTTTTGTAACAATTACATCTGTTACAAACTCATTGCTTTATACTTTGCTTCAATAAAAACACCTCTTGAGCCATGTTTCTATCTTTTGGGTGTGTTTTCGACATGAGGAGCTAAACCCCAACACTCAGGACGACGGAGGAAGCCTTATTTCACAATGGTTTGGTAACTATATTTGATTCCGTATGACTTTTGCACTTACAAAAATTGATTTATGATTTTCACTAATTAGTTGTGATTTTGTTTGATGGTGTATGCTTAGACGTAAGAGCTTTTGATACATCATGCTTGTGATTTACATCTAATCTTTTAGAAATCTACTTTTGGCAAAGAAAAGAGTCAACAAAAGAGCTAGAATTATTATGAGTCATTGTATGAACCAATTGATTGTGAAGTTTGGTGGAATCCGAAGTCCTAGTATCTCTCGATATTTGTGATAACTTTTTGTATATATTCCCGAATAACGACCTAGAATTATCAATCACCTCACAATAATCTTAATCGACTAGCGAAACAAGATATTGTGGAATCACAAACGATGAGACGAAGATGTTTGTGACAACTTTTCTATCTTGCATATCGGAGAAATTAATCTCAAGCTAATCTTACGATTGCACTCAATCACGATAGAAACAACAAGATCAGATCACACAACTATAGAGAAAATAGTTGGGTCTGGCTTCACAATCCCAATGAAGTCTTCAAGTCGTTAACCTACAAGGTTTCGAGAAGAAACCTAAGGTTAAAGGAGAATCGACTCTAGCTTATACAACTAGTATCACACAGGAGGTGTGGGGATTAACTTTCCCAATTGCTAGAGTTCTCCTTTATATACTCTTCCAAATCAGGGTTTGCAATCTAAGTTACCTTGGTAACAAAGCATTCAATATTCACCGTTAGATGAAAACCTGATTAGATTCAAGCTAATATCTTTCAACCGTTAGATCGAACTTAGCTTGTTACAAACAAATGAAATGCACGTTTTTAGGTTTGTGTAACCGTACCCAAACATGTACATTTAGTTGGTTCAACAGTAGTTAACCAAATGGTTAACCATATGAGCACTTTCATATGAACCATATTCATCTTCACCATAACTAGTTCAAATGACTTAAAAGAACTAGTTCAATTGCTTAAAAACTCATAGAAGTATACAAGACACAATCGAAGAAAAACGATTTTGATTCACTCGAATCAATTCATGAACTTTATAGCCACGGTTTTGCAAATTATGCATTCCTTAGTTTATATAAGTTTAAGTTCACGGACAAACCGTTTTTAGAAAATAACCCACTCAAGTATGCATACCGGTACGCATACTTAAGTACCCGAATTAAGTTTGTTTTCAGTTCACAAACTCCAGCAGAAATTCACGGGACGTGAACCTCCGGCAGTATGCGTATAGGTACGCGAACTTTAGTTCCGGTTATCCTGAGCAGCATAGTACGCATACTTTGGTTCAAGGATTATGGACTTACACAAGTATGAATTCACATACAATGTTTATATCCGTTCAAGGTTATATATTATAAACTCTCATTTCAATCATTGAAACATTCTTAGAGGATGTTAAATAGAGGTTACTCACACACTATTCTTCATCAAAACGATTTTCAAGATATTGAAATAATCAACATGACTTTCGTCACTTGTAAAGATGAACTTGGCCAAAGTGAAAGCTTACCAACACATATTTCGAGAAATAGATAAGCGAGATAAATTCGGATCGAAATAGCAAATGTGTATAATCGAAGTCTATATAGCAATACGAATTTTGTCTCAAGATAAGAGATAAAGTAGATAGACTTTTGAGTGATAGATAAGTTCAAGTCTCCACATACCTTTTAGTCGATGAAGATCCACCAGTTTCTTGAGTAGTTCTTCGTCTTTGTATGATGAAAGCCGTGGAGTCTAAAGCTCAACTATACTTTCTATCATAGTCCGAAACTTAGCCATAAGTAGACTACAAATCAAGACTTATAGTTTTGATCACTAACATTGACAAACATGCTTGAGATAGAAACACATGAGAGTTTGACCGAGAAGTGCTCTAACAACATGAATGATAGAGTTTAAACCATCGATGACTCCATGGAGAATGAAGGATGGGTATCTACATCAACAAACTTAAGATGATAAGTACTTCGTTAACTTATATGTTATAAGTTTTAAGATTTGTATCGTTTTGAAAGAAAACAAGGTTACCATCTATGAAAAATGAAGATTCTATCACTCAAAGACGCCATGATCAAGAATTCAATTCAAGTACACCAAGCATTAAAAGTTAGCACGCGAATTTCCTTCGTAGTGCAATATAAATCCTACTTCAAATAGAAGGTCAATCTCACTTGAACAAGGAAACAACTTCCGAAAAGAGTCCAAGATGTGTTATACTTGTTTCTATCCTTAACTCGAGTAAATCACAAGTCATGCCAAAGTTTCTCCACCTCCTTGAATGGAGACTTATCGAGGAAAAAGGCGTAATAAACAAAAAGTGCCCCTAGCTCGATATTGATATTTTTGAAGAAAAATTGCATTTGGCTAAGAGAGGTGATCAAGTTCTTATCCAATCATGGCAAAAAACCCATAAACACGGTTTTTCAAGTTACCTCATCCTCCATTGTGTCCAACTCGGAGTTCAAGCCAAGCAAGGAAAGCAGGTTTTAGGAGAAGGCAAAGGAATTCATCAACTCAAACAAGGAATTCCACTATGAATACAATTGTGGAACATAATTGGACCTGGTTTCTAAACTTAATACACATCAAAATAATTCTCTTTTGTTTTGTTTCAAAAGGGATGCTCTCAAAGAAAAAGAAAAGGAAATAAAGTCAAAAGAGGAAATTAAAGGGATTTGCTCAAATAAGGAAACCTAGGGTTTCCTCTTCCAAAACCTCTCCAAGTCGTGGACAATCCCTTCCGATGCATGAGAATAGTTTCCTAGGACAGTGGGACATCATTTATTCTCTCCGAATCAAAGGGACCAAAGTTCAAGAGAATTAGGTTTTGACGAAAATAACCCTAATTTCAAGAATTTATTCTAAAAGAGAGGGTGTCGAGCCTCTCCCCATTATCTTGGACGGTTCTGTAAACCTATATCAACCATTTTTTTATTTCATCACTCTTCAACAAAAATGAGCTCATAATGGATTTTGACCAAAATACCCTTATTTCACAATTTTGAGTATTTTCAAAGAAGAAAGCCCTAATACAACCAGACTCCACCAAGCTCTCATGAATATATCCCAAAGGCCTCATACACGTGAATATTGAGTTCTCTAAGTGTTCTGAGAAGAACGAGATTGAAACAGAAACTAAATAAATCAAGCTCAGAACGGTTTTGATGAGAAAAGAAAGTAGGAATTTAGTTAGGGAAGTTCGAGTTCATAATTTCCACACAAGGTGACAAATATACAAGATAGATGCACACCTTCCAAGCCTCATCAAGCCTCTCCAGAGTGTCTTAAGGAGATAGTTGCGAACAAAAGAGAAATTAGGGTTTAGGTTCAGTACAAGCCTGAATTCAGAATTTACATGGGATCAAGACTCTGTAATTTCAAAACTAAGTGACTATTTATTCTCATTGCATTCCTCCAACCTTAGATCTATACAGAAATCATCCATAACCCTCTCTTACCCCCATACTCGCCTATACAAACTCGAAGGTTCAAGGATGCACAAAGAGAAAATTAGCGTTTTGGCCAAGGAAACCCTAATTAACGATTCGATCAAGATATAAATTTTTCTCATCAAGACTAAGTTATCATGTCAGTAACGCCTCCAAATGCAAAGCCCAAAAGGACTCTGTGTCCGTGAGTCAATTTCAAGTTCACGAGAAAAGCGAAGACTAAGCATCAATTTGGAGACTCGCAAGTCTAAAATAACGAAACGAATTGTAATTTCGCATCCGAATGACTCCCACCATCTATGCACTCATCATAGAACAATCAATGTTTTACTCGAGTAGGGAACTTAATGTAGATGGTGAAATTTGGATAAGGGGAAAAAGTGTCATTTTAAGACCATATGACAAAACTCAACTCACGGGGAGAGATTAAAGCCTAGGTCCTCAAGGCACTCATATCCAAGATTTCTAGTACACGCCCCCGCGAGACACCGCTCATCGTGATGCTGTGATTCCTAACGCACATCCCCGAGAGATACTGCTGGCCACGTAGATCTCAGAAGTGTAAGACGCCCCCGCAAACTTATGAACTGTATCAAAGAATAATTCCAAAGCATGTCTTCACGAGATTGAGCTGATTGTGGATGCCATAATTCATAGTATACATCCTCGATGAGATACTACTAGTCATATAGGCTCAGTAGATGCGTAAAACGTTTATGGAGGACTTTTGAACCGGAGCGGAGACTTGCATGTCACCCGTAATTACGACTCAACCTATTTGAGATCATGGACCTGATTCAGAGTACATTATCGCGAGATACACTCGGTCGTGTCTACTCTAGTCTCGACTCGTCTTACCAATGCTTCGGAATAATTCCTAGACACCTCCGCGAGATACACGGGTTATATATTCCCGCCTCCGGGGCCCTTTCAACGGCAACTAGAATATCCATCCGAGATACAATGGTCATGTCGGCCCCTATGAATACGGACACAATTGATTCCTAGCATATCTTTGCGAGATTACGCTAGTCAAAGACAAGTGAGCCAAAAATCTCGTAGAGACATTATTAGACATACAAGCCTTATTTTCTCTACCAAGCATGTCCTAGTTGTCTTCAGAGAGATTTCATTGTGTTGGCCAAGTCCTGAACAAACTCTATCCTGTTGGATAAATATTAAACAGTCTCAAACCCGCCAGCTAAATCTCTGACGACCTCAAACCCGCAACCTAAATATCATACGGTCTCAAACCCATCGCCCAAATATCTAACGGCCTCAAACCCGTCGTTCTAAATCTCGGACGGCCCCTCAAACTCGTCTGCCTAAATATCATACGAATTCAAACCTGTCACCCAAATCTCTGACGACTTCAAACCCGTCGGTCAAATCTATGACAACCTCAGTCGCGTCAGCTAAATCTTAGGTGGCCTCATCCGAACTGAGCCATCTACTTTGAAGAGTTTTATACGTACACGCATGAAAGTCAAGCACACGCCTTACCTAATATCAAGCCTATTTCTCAGCCTCTCAAACACACTCACGGCTAGTAAATGGAGCGTGGACTATACATGTCTATCCAAAAAGCGTGGATAAGCTCTCTTGAGATCCACATGCTCAACAAAGGGACCCACAATTAATAATACGGTCTCCACATGACATATGCGACGGCCATAGAGAGAGGGATCTCAACCTCGACTCCTCTCATTTTGCACATGATTCCTGAGGTATTTCATGCATTTTCACGTGACTAATCCTTGTCATTCTCACAAATCATAGAATATCTCTTTATCTTGGCCAACTCGGCTAAAGAGAATATTTCTTTGTCTCAACACATCATCACAAAGGCTGATTCAAATTTTTACACAAATGGGGGGGATATCGATTAGGGTTTTGGTATGGAGGTCTACGACACGTGTCAGAAATACCCGGACTATTTTTCTCTGCAGAAGAGAATAAAGGCGATGGAATAATGAGATAAACTCAACTTAGTTTATCTATATCTATTACTGAGAGACGGGAGAATTTCTCGGCACGACACGACAAGTAATCATTATCTTCACCGACCTGAGATTAGAGAATTCAACTATAAATAGGTCCTCTATTTCTCCAAACTAAGACATAACTTTCTCAAAAACTATCAGAGTAATTCTTCTTCAAACCCTAGAACTCTCTGATCTCTCTATTTTTCTACTTACCTCCCTAAGACCAGCCTTAAGCCTCTTCCCTGTGAATGAAGCAGCCTTTGAACGGTCATTGTGCGTGGTTTAGGCAAAGACTGTTCGTGCTTAATCTCCCGTAACTCATTTTCAAAAACCCTAGAATCCCACTTCTAGCCTCTCTCATATTTTAGGTAACTACAAAAACAAAATATCCAAGATACGTAAACACTGAAACCCAGTGATACCCAAGGCTTAAAAATAAACTAAAAAAAATCAAACAATTGGCCATTGGAAAATCATTGCGCACTTTTCTTTGGATCATACCCTTTTTTGCCGCTTCTAGGAAAGCCAAAGGACGATGGCCACAAATATAAGAGTATAAATTTGGGCTAGCCTAGCTAGCTCATTTTAAATTTTGACTATCGATACATATTTTATATAGTAATCTTTATTTGCTTCGTAAAGAAAAAAAAAAAAGGTAAAAATAAAAAAAATGTAAGACTTATTTTATTTTATACTCCCTTCGTCCCCTATGTATAGGTGAGAAGTGCATTTCTCTTAGAATAAGAAACTTTTTTGATTTTACAAATATCCATTCACTTTCTTGTTTTACCCTTTCTCCAATTTCAATTTCCAATGCTAGAGATATAAACTTGATTGTGATAATACCCATGCTATTTAATTAAGGGTATAGGTGGAAAAAACCTTCTTGGAATTAGATTTCCGTATATCTTATGGGACAAGAAATTTTCAAAACTCCGCCTATATAATAGGGTCGGACGGAGTATGGGACAAACTATAATGTTTGGTCACATGGTAAATTGAATCATAGGGAAATATTATAGAACACTGTGTAGATATTCAACCGTATGGTAGTTTCCAGGTGAAGGGCGACCTTTGTGCCTCTAGATTTTGGATGAGTGGATGACATGTTACATGATACGCCATAATTACCTAATAAAAGGTGAATCAGAATAATAACTAGTGGCCTTTAAGAGCACCCACTATCCATGCGGTCAAAATACTCAAAACCTTTCCTAATGGTATTGCCACATAAAGAATTTTAAATGGAATATTGGTTCCTGACATGCATGTTAGCGCCATTATATAGTATCAAAGAGTTTGTTCCACCTTGTTTAGATCCTAGTTCATAAATAGCTGCCCTCAATCCTCATCTAAATAAAGAAGCAGAAGATGGTGCATGTACTGCTATAAGTGAACGTTTTAAAATTAAATGAAGGATGATCCATGAATAACATTTTCGCAAGAATCATGTATTTGAACATCCTAACATGCTGATACATAAACCGCAAACTTAGAAAAATGGTGCATATACTCTAGTTTCTCTTATGATACAAAAAGCAGTTGGGGACACAAATATGGTATGAATTTGAATCTAAAATATTTAATGGTGATATAATCCGAAGAATATAAGGCAACTATATCAATGTGGAGCCACTCGATTACTAGTTTACTACACTTGAACAATTTAGTAATCCTTTTAATAATGTCATTAATATTCCTTAAGAAAACAAAATTTGAAAGATTTGTTGATGTCAGCAAAAAGTTTTTTTTTTCTTTTGTTTTTTGTTTCAAGGGCTTACTTTTTTTACGTAGTGAATTCACATCACCTATTATTCAGATGTTTACTTTTAGTCGTTTAAATTACATCATAATTCAGTGAATAATAGCTCGTTGTGATTATCAAAAAAAAAAAAAACTTGTATTTAGAGAAAGAAGTGTTGATAAGTTTAAATTTTTGGGAAAGAGAAAAAGTTTTTTCTTTAGCTGTTTATTGTAACTTTCCATGTACGTCTATAATTGAAAATTTGTAATGCATTCAATTTATTTACGTTTATTTGTTTATGTTTTGACGGTGTATTGTAACTTTCTACGTAATCAAGATGAAACATATGATAGCTAAAGAAAATATTCGGGATTGACTTAAATTAGCTAAACCTTTTAATTTTCAAATACAAGTACGATACAAAAATTAATAAAAGATGCTTAACCACTACGTATTAACATCTAAAGCAATCATAAGCTACACGATAAAATATCCATTATTCGGTAATGGCAGTTTGTCAACACAGTAGTAAACTTCATTATGTTTAATGTTGGATTTATTGTGGTACACTAATGTCATGTAAACTCAGAATAATCTTAATCGAACTTTAAGTATAAAAAGTCTCGTAAAATAAGGTTTGGTAAAAAAAAAAATTGTTATTTAGAACTTGGATGTAAATATATATATATATACTTTCCATTCTAAAAGGACATCGTAAGAGGAACATAGTTGTTCTTCCAACAAGGTGAGGCGGTGACTTCAGTTGATGAGTTTACAGAAAAAGCTATTACCAAGGATCTTTCCACAAAATCTTCTCTGCTCTTCCTAAGTTGGTTATGGAAGGGCTCCCAAGATAAGTTGTTGGTAGGACTCCTATTTCAAAATAGGTAAGACCTTGACAGCGCACTAAATACATACTTTCTCAAATAGGAAAAAATAAAGCTATGGTAAAACAATAAAAAGTAACGTAAATTCAATCCCTTTTTCACTTATAAATACCTTAAGTATGATACCTAAAATCCAAACCAAATCACAAAGTCATGTTTAGAGGAATCACCTGGTATTAGCTTTTTCTTTCTCACATATATATACCAAAATACTTGCTTCCTCATTTCCATACAATCCACCATACACCACAAAGACAAGATATTCTTCCAATTTTATTTAATTTGTTCTTCTGGTAAATACTTGCTTTCTCATGTACCAATTTTTTTTTCTCTACTTAGATTTTAATCGCATTTAATCATATGCATACCAAACATTGAAACTAGGCTTCACCAATTGCATACAAATAAGTATGTTTGTTAGATCACTTTTATGTACCTTAAAACCTTAGCAAGTAGTTTCACAACTTCAATTGCTTTGGATTAAACCTAAGTATATATAGATTTTCTTGGTTTCACTCATTTAATTTAAATTTATGTTTCATGGAAATCTATTAGAATTGGTTACATCAAATTTGGTAGATCCATCGGTTATAGTCATCCTAATGCCTAGTTAATTAAATATTTTTTTCTTTAGTTATGTCTATTGATCGAGGGGGTATTATTCATGAATCAAGGATATTAATATGTTTTCTTAATCCACTAATTCCTAGCTAGCTAAAAGGAAATCTTGTCCTTCGGAATCCCCTATCCAAACTCGTACGTCAAATGGGTTTTCATATTTTCTTTCTTTCTTTATTTTTTATTTTTATTTTTTTGAAGCATGAATTTTATTGGTGCCTATGTTATCCTCCTTGTTTATCCAATCAATCAACCAATAAGCCTCGGTTTATACCCTAAAGATTATCATTGTTATTTCCGGGGTTTACTTTTAGTTGGGGTGGGTTACAAGATCTTAGTAGGGTGAACCATATATGCTAAGGCAAATACATATGTTGATATATTTTATTTTTTGCAAACCATTAGATCCAACAATACCATCATTATAAAGTTGTATTTATGATAAGATTTTGTGATCGAAATCTATTAAATAATTTTTTTCTAGCTAATTAATTTTTTTGTTGAATATTTATGATTTATTATAAGATTTTAATGCCTATATCCTATACTATGGAAAGAAATATGAAGACCGATATTTCCAAATAAGCATGCCAAATTTATTTTCTTAGAAAACAATCTAATGTAAAGTAGATCTATTATTTATTACTCTTAGTCTTTGCGAACTTTGTGCCCCTAATATTGTTACACTACAGCATATATGCATTAGTGGGAAGAGTGAAAAAACTCAGCAATATATATAGAATTCTTAACATGATGCAAGATGGATAAATCCATATTAACTTGCGAATTCGTACCATCTAATTGTAGGTGAAAAAGAACCATCAAAACTAATTGTGTTTTTGTCTTTTTGACACCGTTTATTTATTTTCAGGTTTTTCAGTGGGCATTTATTACCTGAGAACCGAACGGAAGCAAATCCCATTACATCATGGAGGTGAAATATCTCAAACCTTTAGTTTTCTTAGGTTTTTCAGTGGGCACTTATTATTTTTAGTTAAATAATCTATATACGTACAATTGAATTAACAGAGAAATTCGGCAAATGATTCTTTGGCTGCATTGAAAAACAAAAAACCAATGAACTCATACAATCCATCCACTCTTGGGCCCAACGATCATAATGTCCATGCGAGTAAGCAATTGTTTAGTGATGCGCCATTTCCGGTACACCAAAAAGCACCTCTCTTTTACCAGGTACGAGCCGATAACTCTTCTGAAACCGATAAAAAAAGTATTCAAAAAGAAAAAAATCAATCATGATAAATAATTATTTGAATACATGTAAAATATATAACTAATCTATATATTTACAAATAAAATCTTAAAATTAACAGAGAAATCCGGCAAATGATTTTTCGGCTTCATTGAAAAACAAAAATCCAATGAACTCATACAATCCAGTTACTCCTGGGACCAATGATCATAATGTCAATGTGAATAAGCAATTGGTAAGTGACATGCCACCTCCAGTATACCAAAAAGTACCTTTGTTTAACCAGGTATGACCTATTAACTCTTAAGTATTCATAAAAGAAAAAGAAAAAAAAACGATTATGATAAATAATTATTTAAATTCATGTAAAACATGTCCATTTTTCTTGTCATTTTTTGTACTTAACTAATCTATATGCATACAAAATCTTCAACGTTAACAGAGAAGTAGGAAAAATGATATTTTGGTGCCAATGCCACACCAAAATCCGTGTAACTCACACAACGCAGATGCTTGCTTTGAGGTAAAGGTTTGTCCCATAGTTTAATTAACCAATTCGTTTCTTCTTTTGTTCAACTTTCAAAAATATAATAAAATAATTAATTTTATCAAAATCCAATTGTTAAATAAATAATTTTTATAGAGACACGAGTCTGGATCTACACAAACTTCAGCAGAAAATCACAATGGATATTTGAGTACCTTTTCCGGGTGGAATCCCAGGTACATTTTGATATGATTTTGTTTACGCAATACTTTTATAAGATTGTTGCAACTACAATTTATTAACATCAAATTTAATTTAATTTCCATCTTTTTGTACAGGTACGATATTAGTACATTTTCTATATACGACCCCAGATATGAGGCACTAGGGCAACCTAGGGACCCACACTTGAGGATTCTTGCATGGAAAGCATCAATTAAGTAAGTCATATTTTCATATTTTTCATCAACATTTTAAAGCTAAACTAGAACCTGTTATTCTGTCCGTAGACTTTGATATTCCCATAATCTTGGTCGCGATAATCATCTAAATCATAAGTAGACATAATTTGATGGTGTGTTTTGTTTTGTTTTGTAGAAGAAAGGAAGATGAGAAACGCGAAAAACGACAACGATTAGGATGGCATAACTAGATGGATAACTTGGTTCTTGGTTCTCCCGACTACTCTCATACATGCATAACTTGGAGAACTTGAAGTTGAAGAAGTTTTTTTTATTGCTAGACTATGAACAAATTATTTACTATTAGACTATTTTTTCTTTTGTGTTTCTGATCTAGTGTTTTTGTTTGGTCTATTAGTTAAACTACCAAATAAATTGATCAAGATTTTTATTTATTTATTAGTATTATCTTCTTTTTTTTCTTTGATATATTCGCCAAACTATAAGTTAATATTCAGAGATCAATTTTTTTAGATCACCATCATGTTATCTTGGCTCCTACTAATCTAATTTTCATTTTATTTAACTTCTTGTACTCCCTTTTGTTTATATTATATGATTTTCATAAATTTTCACATTCACATATACAGTGGCGAACCATGTTTTATCATAAATGCGGGTTAAAAGTATTCCTTTTATATATTTGGTGGTCCAAATTGTGAAATTTTATAATAAAGGAAATTATATGATTGGATATCTTTACCAGTTTTAAAATTTGATCACGCATGTAACTTATTTGTATGTTTATCTATGTTTTAGCGCTTTAACGTAATCCGCCGCCATGAAAAGTAAATAAAATGTATATGTATGTGTTGATGGTGGTTTTTAACTTAGGGGTAAAGTCGTAAAACCCTAGTCAGATAGTGACGTCACAGAACTTGAGTAATAATGTCCAAACCAAGCAAATTTATTGAACCCTTTAATTTGTCTGCGAGAAAATTACAAGGGTACCTTTTTTTTTAAAATGCTAATTAAGGTTTCGACAAGCCAAAACCCTAATTCTCACACCGCACGTGCCAATGGCTCATCATGCCAGCCACATCCTACTGCGCCAAGGCATGCCAACCATGCTAGCCGCACCCCTGTGCCAATGGAAAACCGTGCCAGCCACACCCACCGCGCCAAGGCATGCCAACCATGCTAGCCGCACCCTTATGCCAATGGAAAACCGTGTCAGCCACACCCACCACGACAAGGCATGCCAACCATGCTAGCCGCACCCTTGTGCCAATGGCAAACCGTGCCAGCCACACCCACCGTGCCAAGGCATGCCAACCATGCTAGCCGCACCCTTGTGCCAATGGAAAACCGTGCCATCCACACCCACCGCGCCAAGGCATGCCAACCATGCTAGCCGTACTCCTGTGCCAATGGCAAACCGTGCCAGCCACACCCACTGCGTCAAGGCATGCCAACCATGATAGCCGCACCCTTGTGCCAATGGAAAACCGTGCCAGCCACACCCACCGCGCCAAGGAATGCCAATCATGCTAGCCGCACCCACGTGCCAATGGCTCATCATGCCAGCCACATCCTATCACGCCAAGGCATGCCAACCATGCTAGCCGCACCCACGTGCCAATGGCTCATCATGCCAGCCACACCCACCGCGCCAAGGAATGCCAACCATGCTAGCCGCACTCTTGTGCCAATGGCAAACCGTGCCAGCCACACCCACCACGCCAAGGCATGCCAACCATGCTAACCGCACTCTTGTGCCAATGGCAAACCGTGCCAGCCACACCTACCACGCCAAGGCATGCCAATCATGCCAGCCGCACCTACCAAACCGCACCTTGCCTTGGCCCTAGCCATGCTAGCCGCGCCATGTGCCAACGACATGCCAAACCCTTGGCCCTACATGCCAAGCCAAAGCGCACCTTGCCTTGGCCCTAGCCATGCTAGCCGCGCCATGTGCCAACGGCATGCCAAACCCATGGCCCCACCATGGCAAGCCAAACCGCACCTTGCCTTGGCCCTAGCCATGCTAGCCGCACCTACCAAACCCTTGGACCCACATGACAATCCAAACCGCACCTCGCCTTGTCCCTAGCCATGCTAGCCGCGCCATGTGCCAAAGGCATTCCAAACCCTTTGCCCCACCATGCCAAGCCAAACCGCTTCTTGCCTTTGTCGTAGCCATGCAAGCCGCACCATGCGCCCATGGCATGCCAAGCCCTTGGCCTCGCCATGCCAAGCCAAACCATTCACGCCAAACCCTTGGCCCCACATGCCAAGCCAAACCGCACCTTGCCTTGGCACTAGCCGTGCTAGCCGCGCCATGTGCCAAACGACATGCTAAGTCCTTGGACCCACATGCCAAACACACCTAGCCGCGCCACCATGCTGGCCTTCCCCACGCGACTACCAAAAATGAAAGGGTGCGGCGATCCACGGTCCCCCTTTAATCCCAGGAGAAAATCCTAGCCATCCAAGGTTACCAGACGACGCATGGTAACCTTTGGCCTGAAAACCTAAGTTTGGCCACGCCAAACCATGCCATGCCAACGGCATGCCAACCTAGCCGCGCCTCCATGCTGGCTTTCCCTATGTGGCTACCAAAAACAAAGGCGTGCGACGATCCTAGGTCCTCCTTCAATCCCAGGAGCAAATCCTAGCCATCCAAAGTTACCAGACTACGCATGGTAACCTTTGTCCCGAAAACCTAAGTCTGGCCACGCCAAACCATGCCATGCCAACGGCATGCCATCCTAGCCGCGCCGCCATGCTGGCCTTCCCTACGCGGCTACCAAAAACGAAGGCATGCAACGATCCACGGTCCCCCTTCAATCCCAGGAGCAAATCCTAGCCATCCAAGGTTACCAGACGACGCATGGTAACCTTTGGACCGAAAACCTAAGTTTGGCCACGCCAAACCATGCCATGCCAACGACATGCCAACCTAGTCGCGCCACCATGCTGGCCTTCCCTACGCTACCAAAAACGAAGGCGTGCGACGATCCATGGTCCCCCTTCAATCCCATGAGAAAATCCTAGCCATCCAAGGTTACTAGACGACGCATGGTAACCTTTGGCCCGAAAACCTAAGTTTGGCCATGCCAAACCATGCCATGCCAACCTAGCCGCGCCACCATGCTGGCCTTCCCTACGCGGCTACCAAAACGAAAGCGTGCAACGATCAACGGCTATCTTTCCTTTTGAGATACAAAATCTAGACCGTCGAATGTCATCAAGCTAGCAAGTCTTCCCAGGTGCGACTTTCCAGCAAAAACAACATGCTACATGTTTTCCACAAAAACATTCGAGACATCAACACATATCACAAACTAGGGGATCCTATTTGGGTATTGGTTTGGCGGTTTACAGCGTGCGGCGTACACTACGCCCGTCATAAGGAAGTGTCATAAGGATGAGGCGGTTAGTAAATACAGGGAGTTAATGGTGAAACGTTCTTTTTATAGAACATCAATTCCATGCGTTAACGGTTTTATGGAACATCAATTCCATGCGTTAACGTTACCACCTCCTCCCATTTATTCACCCATTTTTCCATTCCTTAATGAGACCGGAGTACGTATCACTTCGACTTGTATAAATAGGTATTACCTATTTCCACCGAACAAAAGGTTCATTCAGAAGCATACACCACTCATAAAACGTTTGTTAACTTTCCCATCTTTTAGCTTCCCAATTTCTGATACAAGTCGTAACACAACTACTCTTCCAGAATCAACCATTCTGGTCTCATCACTTTTCATGCTTCCCTCCCCAAAACCAACCCATTCTCCTCCACTTTGTGACTGAAGCACGTCTGCAACGATCATTTCTTGGTTTAGGCCAGACTTGTACAGATTGATCTCTCGAATCTAAAGTACTCCCTTGCAGTACATTGTTTAGGGTTTAAATCCGTTTCTCACCCACACACACCGAAATTACCGAAATCAGCAGAAACCATTTTCACCCTCAAACAATTGGCGACCCACAAGTGGGAGGTTGATCATTCGGTTACAATGTCAATTTTCAACCATCGATCTCATGCTTCGACCCAGACATCAAGATGGTAGAAGCAAGCGATCCGCTCATGGATCGACGACTCAGTTACCAGGCGACCCGATTATAGTCATGACACGACAAGGGATGACTGAGGACTTCCCAGAGGGTAGAAGCAAACGATCCGCTCGAGAATCAATGACTCGGTTATCAGATAACTCAGTAACGATTGGGGACTTTCCACAATCACGGCGGTGCTTCCCATAAAACTCGGTTTTACACCCGGAAGGTTTCCTTTTCATCAGGAGACCTAAAAAACCAAGTAAGTCCTACCTAGACAAGATACGTGGTTTGCTTTTTTCGAGTTTTCATGGGAATGATAAAACCAATAGCCATTTTATGTTTCATCCCATGTCATCTACCAAACGCACAGTTCCATGGTTTTCTTGGGATACCTGCAACACTTTCAATCATAACCAAAAACAGCCTCATCCTAAAACGGTTCATCCCGAATAATGATCCAAAAGCACTCACAGCTAACACTTGTCTATCAACCCAAAAAATCCAGAAAATCAAAACCATGAACTAGGCATTTCATTTGCCTTTCATAAAAAATAAAAAACTTAAAATAAAAAGTTCAGAAGACAAAAATGCATTCAAGGAAAGTTTTTCAACAATGGCTTACTCTTCTTAGCAAGAGCATCCTTCGTGCTTTGAAGAGCCGCACTTTTCAACTTCAACTTCCTGGAAAAATTTTCGATTTCCGCTTCCTGCTTCTTCACTATATCCGCAGAAGGACCTTCGAATGTTTCGACCAGAAACTTCTCGACCTCAGAGAAACCTTCAACGAACCAAAGAACATTGAATTCAAAGTTTACACACATGTCATGATTGAACCTCCAACTCGAGATTACATCCTCAGAAACAGTATGACCAGTCACGTTGTACATGTCGTCAATCGAAGACAAAGCTTCCTCCACCCGCTTACCAGACGCGCATGCCGGACACGCTTAACAGACGCGCTTGCCAAGACGCCCTTACCAGACGCATATGCCAAGACGCGCTTACCAGACGCGCATGCCAGGCACACATGCCACACGTGCATGCCAGCCACAATACCACACCGCGCTAACGGCTTGCATCCTTCCATCGCTAACATCTTGCGCCCTTCCAGCCCCATCTTCTCCGCTCCACAACCAGCCAAAGCAGCGCCATCCTCACTCTTCTAAATAGCACCATGGCTCCAGCACTCCGTGATCAAAACTGTTCCATCTCTGCGTGATATACTTACGATCACCAGAACCAGAGCCGCTTCCATCACCCCAATATTTCTTCAAGCATGATAGCTCTAACTGTCACCAGAGATGCTAATCCACCATCAGGGCAAGATACTGGAAGAGCCGGAAGAAGCCGACCTCCTTTTACCACTGTTGATTTGATGAAAAGACAAAAAGCACTTCAGCAGGACACGCGTTTATAGATGAAGAGGCTCGCGTTGCTCTTGAACGCCCAGTAGAAGGGAATTAGCAATCCAATTTCATCACACGTAAAGATCGGGAACGACTTCTCCAAAATCGAGGCAAAGTTATGTGAGATTATATATTTCTCCAAGGCGTAGCGTCAAAACATATTTGCATCCCTCAACCGCACTACATCAGGAAAGCAGCTGTTTCCAGCCAGGAAAGCCGTTCCCAAACCTCAACCTCTCCTGGAAAGCAAGATCGATAGATGGAACTGGGGACTCCTAACCAATGTATTGTAACCGTCAAGGCTCTGAGAGTTTCAAGGCACCGTTTTGACGTTCTCTCCAGAAGTGGCTCCATTTCAACGTTCTACAACAGCGGCTCCGCTTCAACGTTCGCTTTAGCAACCGCTCCGCTTCAACGTTCGCTCCAGCACCGCCCGCTGCAGCGCGTTATCTCCATAACTGCGGCATTTGGCTCCTTAAGTTTCAACGTCCTCTCCAAGAGCCGAAGCCGCTTCAACACCACTCCTTCCTGCAAAGGGTCGTGCCACCACACTCCCCACGTCAAGGATCATGATCGCAGCCAGCCAATATTCGTAGTCATGGCCACCTTTTAATCCATCCCGCCAAAACTCGTGACCATGGACAGTTTTCTCGCTTACGCATCCAGCCAACCCTTTTACTTCCATAGATGCCTATACGATTCTAGCCAACCTACTTTTTTCCCACGAAAATGTAGTCTCTTCTGATTACATCTACTACCAAGAACTGTTGCCGCTCATTTTTTGATACCATCCAGAGCTTCACCGCAGCAGCAATCACTACGAAGATGGAAATACGTAAACCATACTTGGGGACTGGGGATCTACACGAAATCCTTTCACTGTCAAAGATCAGGAGACACGATCAACCATCAGGTCACAACCAGAAAAGCTGAAGACGTACAGGAAGTGCCTTATTCAATTACTCAGGAGCTATGAAGGGAATGGAAGATCGAATAACATATTCTAATGGAAGATTAAAGTCTTTAAAATAAGAAGTTTTATTCAAAGATGTGAAACCGCAAGCGGGATGCTAATTGGAGAAACCCTAACTTCGCCATGAATACCAAGAAGATAACAATAAGTCTGCAAAAGCACCAAGACGTCTATACAACAAAGAAAAAATAGCAAAAAGGGGAAACTGGTCATATAAAGCGGATGCGCGAGTTCCCAACGCCTCTGTCAGAGCTTCTTCAAGCACTTTCCCCAGCAATCTCTTGGGAAGCAAAGTTTCCATCCGAAAGCATAACACTCTCAAAATTTGGATAAGGAAAGGATTTCCTATTTTGGCTAAGTAAGGAGGAAAAGCAATCGGTCCCGCGAAGACAAGCCACCACCGTGTAAACAGTCCGCAACTTTGCTTCGCCAACGCCATGCTTGAGCAACGCTTTTTCAAGTAGCCCACACCCATTCCAATCCAAATCAGTGCTAATGGGTCCCTTTCATTCCAAGTCTATGCTAGCAGCTCCGCCTCGCGTTCCAAAAGCCTAGCTCTGAAGACACACAACCATACCAGGATTTACGCAAAGCAGCAAGGCGCAAGGATCGCGGATTCTACTTATCTCTCGGAAAAAGGAGGTACGATCGTTGCTAGGAGATTCCATCACAATACCATACCAGGAGGAGGAACGAGCTTTACCCTACCTTCACCAACGAACAACTGGAAAGAGGAAGATGATACAATTTCACCAGCAATATATGTATTGCAAAAACCCTAAAAAGGGGAAAGGAGAAGTAACACTCTCTTATGGATGTAACGCTTCCAGATTTTTGAATAAGGGAAAGAATTCACTGTTAAAGCCGCGCATGAAGAAGGGCAATCGGTCCCACAAGAGCAAGCCTTGCCACTCCCAATACATCTGCGCTTTCCTTGCCAGTGCCAGTCTTGCCAGCGCTCCACGTTCAGTTTTTGCAACAATCCGCGCCTTTCATGTTAATGCGCCAACACCAACAACTCGCCGAGCCAGCGCCATGATGTTCCCTAACCCAGCCAAGATGATGCATAGCTAGACTAAGACGACGATCTCCATATCACCGCTTCACGGTCTACACCACAAATAGAATCTATGCAAGGCTTCCAAACACGGGGATCATGAAAGTCGTCACCTTCCTACGAAACTGAAGCAAGTTGTTGTCTTCCCGAAGCCAACACGCCATACCAGGCCAAAGGATCAGCGCCCGTGCCAAATTTACGTTAGCGGCTCTCATTTCAAAGACGATCTAGTGCTAACGGCTCCTTTCCAAGCCGCACGATACCTGCATCTCCAATTCCAAGCCGATCCAGTGCTAACGGCTCCAAGTTTAAGCCAACCAGTGCTAGCAGCTTCCCTTCACACCAAATCTGCACTAGTGGCTCCGTTCCAGCCTAACCTGCAAGTACCACGAGCAGAATTTACGCAAGGCCGCCAAACACGGGATCATGAACTCTCCTTACCTCTCGAATAAGGTTAGTCGGACTTTCCTGACCATCTTACAGGTCTTACGTTTCAATTCTGTACTCGTCTGTCACCATCACATGCTTACCTCGCAACAAGGCACATGTTCCGAGCTAAGAAGGGGACTTAATGTTGATGGTGGTTTTTAACTTAGGGGTAAAGTCGTAAAACCCTAGTCAGATAGTGACGTCACAGAACTTGAGTAATAATGTCCAAACCAAGCACATTTATTGAACCCTTTAATTTGTCTGCGAGAAAATTACCAGGGTACCTTTTTTTAAAATGCTAATTAGGGTTTCGACAAGCCAAAACACTAATTCTCACACCGCACGTGCCAATGGCTCATCATGCCAGCCACATCCCACCGCGCCAAGGCATGCCAACCATGCTAGACGCACCCCTGTCCCAATTGAAAACCATGCCAGCCACACCCACCGCGCCAAGGCATGCCAACCATGCTAGCCGCACCCTTGTTCCAATGGCAAACCGTGCTAGCCACACCCACCGCGCCAAGGCATGCCAACCATGTTAGCCGCACCCTTGTGCCAATGGAAAACCGTGCCACCCACACCCACCGCGCCAAGGATTTCCAACCATGCTAGCCGCACCCTTATGCCAATGGAAAACCGTGCCATCCACACCCACCGCGCCAAGGCATGCCAACCATGCTAGCCGCACCCATGTGCCAATGGCAAACCGTGCCAGCCACACCCATCACGCCAAGGCATGCCAACCATGCTAGCCGCACCCTTGTGCGAATGGCAAACCGTGCCAGCCACACCCACCGCGCCAAGGCATGCCAACCATGCTAGCCGCACCCATGTGCCAATAGCTCATCATGCCAGCCACATCCTACAACGCCAAGGCATGCCAACCATGCTAGCCGCACCCACGTGCCAATGGCTCATCATGCCGGCCACACCCACCGCGCCAAGGCATGCCAACCATGCTAGTCGCACTCTTGTGCCAATGGCAAGCCGTGCCAGCCACACCCACCGTGCCAAGGCATGCCAACCATGCTAGCCGCACTCTTGTGCCAATGGAAAACCGTGCCAACCACACCCACCACGCCAAGGCATGCCAACCATGCCAGCCGCACCTGCCAAACCCTTGGCCCAAAGTACCAAACCAAACGGCACCTTGCCTTGGCCCTATCCATGCTACCCGCGCCATGTGCCAACGACATGCCAAACCCTTGGCCCCAGATGCCAAGCCAAACCACACCGTGCCTTGGCCCTAACCATGCTAGCAGCGCCATGTGCCAACGGCATGCCAAGCCCTTGGCCCTACATGCCAAGCCAAACCGCACCTTACCTTGGCCCTAGCCATGCTAGCCGCGCCATGTGCCAACAACATGCCAAACCCTTGGCCCCACCATGCCAAGCCAAACCGCACCTTCCTTGTCCCTAGCCATGCTAGCCGCACCTACCAAACCCTTGGCCCCACATGCCAAGCCAAACCGCACCTTGCCTTGGCCCTAGCCATGCTAGCCGCGCCATGTGCCAACGGCATGCCAAACCCTTGGCCCCACCATGCCAAGCCAAACCGCACATTGCCTTGGCCCTAGCCATGCTAGCCGCACCATGCGCCCATGGCATGCCAAGCCCTTGGCCCCGCCATGCCAAGCCAAACCATTCACGCCAACCCCTTGGCCCCACATGCCAAGCCAAACCGCACCTTGCCTTGGCCCTAGCCGGGCTAGCCGCGCCATGTGCCAAACGACATGCTAAGCCCTTGGCCCCATATTCGAAACACACCTAGCTGCACCACCATGCTGGCCTTCCCTACGCGGCTACCAAATCCTAGGAGCAAATCCTATCCATCCAAGGTTACCAGACAATGCATGGTAACCTTTGGCCCGAAAACCTAAGTTTGGCCAAGCCAAACCATGCCATGCCAACGGCATGCCAACCTAGCCGCGCCGCCATGCTGGCCTTCCCTACGCGGCTACCAAAAACGAAGGCATGCGACGATCCACGGTCCCCCTTCAATCCCATGAGCAAATCCTAGCCATCCAAGGTTACCAGACGACGCATGGTAACCTTTGGCCCGAAAACCTAAGTTTGGCCACGCCGAACCATGCCATACCAACGGCATGCCAACTAGCCGCGCCGCCATGCTGGCCTTCCCTACGCGGCTACCAAAAACGAAGGCGTGCGACGATCCACGACCCTCCTTCAATCCCAGGAGAAAATCCTAGCCATCCATTGTTACCAGACAACGCATGGTAACCTTTGGCCCGAAAACCTAAGTTTGGCCACGCCAAACCATGCCATGCCAACGGCATGCCAACCTAGTCGCGCCACCATGCTGGCCTTTCCTATGTGGCTACCAAAAACGAAGGCGTGCGATGATCCACGGTCCCCTTTCAATCCCCGGAGCAAATCCTAGCCATCCAAGGTTACCAGACGACGCATGGTAACCTTTGGCCCGAAAACCTAAGTTTGGCCACGCCAAACCATGCCATGCCAACAGCATGCCAACCTAGCCGCGCCACCATGATGGCCTTCCTTATGCGGCTACCAAAACGAAAGCGTGCAACGATCAACGACTATCTTTCCTATTGAGATGCAAAATCTCGACCGTCGAAGGTCACCAAGCTACCAAGTCTCCCAGTGCGACTTGCCAGGCAACAACAACATGCTACATGTTTTCCACAAAAACAGTTGAGACATCAACACATATCACAAACTGGGGGATCCTCTTTGGGTATTGGTTTGGCGGTTTACAACGCGCGGTGTACACTACGCCCGTCATAAGGATGAGGCGGTTAGTAAATACAGGGAGTCAATGGTGAAACGTTCTTTTTATGGAACATCAATTCCATGCGTTAACGGTTTTATGGAAAATCAATTCCATGCGTTAACGGTTTTATGGAACATCAATTCCATGCGTTAACGGTTTTATGGAACATCAATTCCATGCGTTAACGTTACCACCTCCTCCCATTTATTCACCCATTTTTCCATCCCTTAATGAGACTGGAGTACGTTTCACTTCGACTTGTATAAATAGGTCTTACCTATTTCCACCGAAAAACAGGTTCATTCAGGAGCATACACCACTCCGAAAATGTTTGTTAACTGTCCCATCTGTTATCTTCCCACTTTCTGATACAAGTCGTAACACAACTACTCTTCCAGAATCAACCATTCTGGTCTCATCACTTTTCTTGCTTCCCTCCCCAAAACCAACCCATTCTCCTCCACTTTGTGACTGAACAGGTATGGAACGGCCATTTCTTGGTTTAGGCCAGACTTGTACAGATTGATCTCTCAAATCTAAAGTACTCCCTTGCAGTACATTGTTTAGGGTTTAAATCCGTTTATCACCCACACACACCGAAATTATCGAAATCAGCAGAAACCATTTTCACCCTCAAACAGTGACAATCAAGAAAAATGTATACTTACATCATGTTCGCTTACTCCTGACTCTTCTGAGTCGTCTGGATCTGAGTCATCTTGATCTGACTCGATATGTTTGTTTTCAGTCAGATCTGACTCATCTAACTCAAAAATATGTGAGTCAGTGGTTTGGTCCCATGAGTCAGGGATATTTTGTTACTTGACTCAAACAGGTCTGAGTCAGGGGTTAGGTCTTAGTCATAGGTCGAGTCAGATCTGACTTAAAAAGAAAACAAACGGTCAGACTGTTGACTCGGTACGAGTCATGGGTTAACTCAGACCCAGACGCCGAGTCAGCTGCAAACAAACAAGGTCTTAAACTGAGTTCTAACTGGTTAGAACATTTAATATTTATACGCGAAGATCCGTATAATGTTGAAAAAACTTTCTAAACCTACTAAAATAATTATACGATACACGACAAAAAAGAAGTTATTCTATAACGACAAAATAATTCGTTAAACTGAAAACTAATTATCATTATGTATATATATATATATAAGGTCTTGATTTCTTGTGGTATATCAATTTTCATGTAGATTTGCAATAATCTCAGTCGACTTTAAGCCTGCAATGTGTCTAATATATTGCAGGCGATTACTAGGATAAACCTAGATTTATCCGCTAAGTACACAAGATGTGCCTGAGTGCATAATGTATAATTCTAACTGGAAATAAGTTTTGGCTGGTTGCACCCGAGTGCATAATGTAAACTTTTGTGATTCTTATAGGAAAAATGTTTTGGCCAGGTTGCACCTGGGTGCATAATGCATATTCTTATAACATTATTTTTTTTGGCCAGGCTGCACATGGGTGCATGATACATATTTTATATGAAATAAATTTTGTTCAAGTTGCACCTGGGTGCATAATGCATATTTTTGTAGGAAATAAATTTTGGTCAGGTTTTACCTGGGTGTGTAAAGCATTATCGAGCTGGCTTGATTTTTTTTTTTCCGAATTTCACATCAACAATGGATCTTGTTTTGTAGAGATTTTCGAGCACTTTTCAAAAATATAAATTTTATTAAAATTCGACTTATATTTAGGAAGTAAAAACTTTTCTCACGATTAATTTTAAACTGGGGAGAGATAATAAATAGGAGAGAGAAAAGGATATGATAAGAATAAAATTTAAAGTAAATGGTATATGTGACTAATTTTTCTCGTGTCTTTTTCATCCAGACCCATAGTTTTGCTTGCCCACTACTCCCATACTTTATGAGTTTTGGTCATATGACCCATTTACCGAATATTTCATTCATCTTTGTATTTTCTTTACATAAAAGTTTTAATAAAGTTATTAGCGACTAAAATTCAAAATGTCTATGGTTCCTCAGGGGGGAGAAGATCTGTTCATTGATGCAAACATTTTCAAATCCAACTATGAATTGGGAGAGCATGGGGATTTATTCAATTGGTTGGTGGCCACGTGAGTTGAACATTTTTAAAAATATATGGCCAAATATAATTAAAATTATTTAAACTATGTTTAATGATTAATAGATAATGTTTTCTTCAAACAAATTAAAACAGGTCAATGACTCATGATTCGTCAAACAACGCACCATAACACGGAGTAGGACACCAAATTGCTTTTGACCATCAAAATGTTGGTTCTTCGACTAGATATGCACTTGAACAGAGTTTAGTATATGGACTCGATGGACATCAACAACAGCAAAATTTTGGATCTTATGGAGTTCAAGGAGCACTCGACTTCGGACCCGATTTCCAAATTCGATTTGGAGCTGGTAGTAACAACACGTGTGAGGGGGAGATGCATATGTTATCGGCTAATGATACCAGAGTCAAATGCTCCCAGACTCATATCTCCTGAACCAGGTACGCACACTTAACCCTCAAATCGATAAAAGTAAAAATAAGGATAAAATGATCATTTTACGAAAAAAGAAAGAAAGAGATAGTATCCATGTAAAACATTTATGTTATCATCGTCTTTTAATCAGTGTTTTAAAACCTAGACCGGACAGGCCGGTCCAACCGATGAACCAGTCCTAAATTTGGGTTAGGTGAGTAGTGACCCAATAATTATCCTAATAAACCAGTGAACCGGAAAATCGACCGATAGATCAGTAAACTGCGTGAACCGGCTGGGTTTATAACGGTTCAAACCGTATGCATTTCTTACTTTCTCAAAAAAAAATTGTGCTTATCAAGGGTTGAACTAGTGACCTTCGATTTATACAAAGTTACCAAGACCATTGGGCACGTGAAATTATTCCATACTTATCATATAACCCATTTATGTGACTACTTAAATATATGTTCATGTGAAAAGTAAATCTTAATTCATATCAAACAACTAGACTTTCTCAGCTACACTTAACCCAGTTGAACCACTGGTTGGACCTGATTGACGCAACCCTGTAACTTACTAGGTCAATGACCTATTGGGTTTTAAAATATTGCTTTTAGTTGGAGTTTAATTGGAGTTGATTATGAAATTAACATGGATTACTGGGAAATGATATAATAAAGTCAACACAAACTCTAGGGAATATTTATTTGGAAAATGCAGTTGTTTTCTGCAAGGTAATTAATTTTTATACCTAAATGTAATGATGCCTTTTCTTATTTTATTTTTATTTTTATTTTGAATTTTTGTTCATTTTTCTTTAAATAATAATTAAATCTTTTAGAGTTTGATTTTTAATTAAGGAATTTATCCCGACAGGTGTTGAGGTTTATGAAGACGTCAACATTAACCGGCAGCGGGTATAGCAATTTGAATACGGTGCCAAACCCCAAGTATGACTCGATATGGTTGTTATAGCATCAAAATATCTACGAGCTAAGGGCAGCCTTCGTAATTGTCTTTCGCTGTTGAGAATATGTATAAATACATTCGAGCCAAAGAGAAGCTCTGCCTTTGCCCCTGGCTGCTCGTACTTAGATATGTGCAAGCTAAGGGAAGCCTTCGTAATTATCTTGGATGTTGAGAATGTGTATAAATACATTTAAGCCAAAGATAAGCTCCGTCTTTGCCCTTGGATTCGCGTACTTAGATATGTACGAGCCAAGGGAGTCCTCATAATTGTCTTTGGTTGTTGAGAATATGTATAAATACATTCGAGCCAAAGATAAGATCCGTCTTTGCCCCTGGATGCTCGTACTTAGATACGTGCGAGCTAAGGGCAGCCTTAATTTTGATATTTGGTTGTTGAGGATGTATGAATACATTGACCAAAGACGACCTTCGTCTTCTCCCAAAGAAGTTCGTACATAGATGCGTACGTGCCAAAGGCAGTCTTCGTTTTTAACTTTGGTTGTTGAGAAGAGCCAAAGATAACCTTCGTATTTATCTTTGTCCTTGACTGTTGAGAAAGTATATGGATACATTCGAGTCAAGGACAGCCTTCGCATTTTGCTTGGATGCTGAGAACGTATATTGACACGTTTGAGCCAAAGATAACCTTCGTCTTTGCCCCTGGCAGTTCGTACTTAGGTATGTACGAACCAAGGATAGTCTTTGTTTTGGTCTTTGGCTGTTGAAAATGTATATGAATACACTCAAGATAAGCTTTATTTTCGCTCCAAGGCTTCGTAATTTCGACCTTCGTATTTCCGTTTCCTGAGAGTAAAGAGAACAAGGGGTAGGGTACGTTCTTGGTAGCACTGTTAGGAAAAATCATGACGAGTAATTATAGAACTTAAGATAGATACATTTGCTGATCTCTTGTTTAATAGAATTGTCCAATGTTTGGGACATAGTTCCTAAATGAACCTCAGATTCGAAAACGACAAAGAGTACTGCAAGATGAGGTAAAGAAGGTTCCTCATATATTCAAAAATGACAGAGAATACTGCAAGCTGAGTAAAAGAAGGCATCTGATAAAGAAAATGACTCTCAGTTCATAAATAATCTTAGGGATTTTACTCCAAAACTTTCACTGAGATTTCTTCGAAATCTAAGGTATTCCGATCCAGAGTAGGTTTGCTCTTGAGCAAGCAAATAACAATAAAATAATAGCTTTTAAGCTTTCAAAAGTTTTTTTTTAAAGGTGTTTCTTAACCACTTTTTGTAGATCTGTAAAATTTCAAGATTTTTGAGATTTATTACTCTAAAAACTTTCCAAAGAAGAAATAAATCATTACTAGAAAGTGGGATCTACCTTTCTTAAACTTATATATGATCTTCTAACGAAGATATAAACAAAAAAATATGATGAAATAACATAAATAACGAAAATCGGGAGCTTTTTCAGTCCATCTCGTTTCTACTGCCAAACTGTGACTACTATTTTTCCCATAGTCTATGTAATATGAAGAGCCCAGAGAATCCAATACTAAGTAGTATGGATACCTCAGTTGAACTGATACTGCTAAGTAAATAAAAGGTATATATCGAAGTGAAATATGCTCAGAAGATCATATACTAAGTAAGTATATATACCTTGCAAGAGAAGATGCTAAAACAAAGTTATGTCTGTAATACATAGGCGAGTAAGAAAATAAGATAAATAAAGAGATATCTCAGATGAACAGATAACTCAGAAAACAGAGATAACTCAGTAAGTAAATATCTAAGCGAAAAGATAATGTAAGTACATCTAAGTTATCTTCACACAATAGATTACGTGGTTCGGTTAATTCTAACCTACGTCCACGGGTAAACATGATAATAAGTTTATTGATGATCTTGGTACAAAAGGGTGGAAGGACTCCATTAAAGAAAATATGGAGCTCTTAAAGTAAAGAAAAGAGAATTGGAGAGAGAGAGAGAGAGAGAGAGAGAGAGAGAGAGAGAGAGAGAGAGAGAGAGAGAGAGAGAGAGAGAGAGAGAGAGAGAGAGAGAGAGAGAGAGAGAGAGAGAGAGAGAGAGAGAGAGAGAGAGAGAGAGAGAGAGTGAGAGAGAGAGAGAGAGAGAGAGAGAGAGAGAGAGAGAGAGAGAGAGAGAGAGAGAGAGAGAGAGAGAGAGAGAGAGAGAGAGAGAGAGTTTTCCCTAGTTCCTAACCAACCCAAAATTGTCCCCACCCCCATTTCTCTTGAGATAAGGATGGGTATTTATATCTCCACATGCATCATGGATATCTTTGATGTGTTTTGTTCCATCGAGATCCGATGGTCCTTGGTCAATCTGGTTCCTTAGTTGGCCACTCCCCGTTTCCCACTACACCATATCCTGGTTTTAGCAACGCTTCATTTTCGGAGATGCACAACCGATTTAGACGTTGCACAATTAACAACGTTAATATCCGTTGCGCACCAAATTATCCGTTGCACAAATTATTATTATTTCATTTATTATCATCATTAAGTAGTGGTACAACGCATGTCAACGTGTACAACAGTTGTACACCGACTGGTTCTTTTGTAATATACGGTTTTTGTATGGGTGATTATTAGTTCTTTTCTTTTCTGATATTTTTTTTCCTTAAATATTTTTAAAAAAGATTAAAATTACTCTTTCTCTCTTTTCTATTTTTTTAAAAAAGATTAAAAGGTTTTTTCTTTTTCAGTCGAGAGCGAAGAGAAAAGTTTTTCTCTTCAATGAATCTGCTGTCTACCCCATCTTCAATAGATTTTTAGGTTTCAACAAGAAATCCATCTTCTAATCAAAACCCATCATCAAGAAATCTCGATCTACAAATCCATCATCTAATCAAACCCCATTTTCGATAGATTTTAGGTTCCCTGAAATCTAAAAATCAAATCATTCAACCTCTGATATAAACTAGTTTGTTGGATTATCATCAGGTATAAACTAATTTGTGCTTAATTTTGTTTTTATCTGAAATCATTTGATAGAGTTAGGGTTTTTGATTTTGACCTAACCTGAACTAGTTAGGGTTTTTGATTTTGTGAAATAGTTAGGGTTTTTGAATTTGGTGTTCGTTTTTTGTAATATGTAGATTTGAAGTATTGGGTATGATTTGATTCAGTTGAAGATGAAGTTTTTGTGAATTTTAAGGTTTTATTTTTGTGTAGAGTCGGTTTCCACCATCTTTGCAGATTCTCAATTTCTTTGCGGTGAGCTGCAGATCCTATGGTTTTTAATCTTCTTTTTATCATATAAAAATTTCATCTTTTATGGTAATCCCATGTTCTGAATTTTTGATTTACTTGTCTGAGCTGGAAGAATCATCACTATTTTTTTATCAATAAGAAAGTTTAATGGATACCTTGTTCAAGCAAATTTTATATTTTGAGTAAATCCTAAGAGTGGAAATTCTATGTCTGGTGGGTTTAAATTCTCTTGTTTGTAACTTCTTTGTTTGTTATTGCTTGATTAGGATCAGGTTCATATGTTTTGCATGTAACATCTCAGAAATCAAATCAGATTCATTGATAGAAGATTTCGTGCATAACCAGAACTGATTTTAATCAGAATTCAAATTGATATAGGCTGATTGATATAGCTTTTGCATCTCTTCTTCTATTTTCTAATCAAGTGTTGATTGTTTCTTGATATGTAACTTATTCTTCATCATCTTCGTCTGCAATTTCGGGTGTTTGTACTTAACCTTGTAATTGATATTAACTCTTGAAGGTAAATTGTCTCAGAACATGAGCAGATAGCAACTCGCATTATGGGTTGGCTGAACAAATTTTTAAAGGTTCCAGCCACAAAATATCTTAAGGGAAATATCAAGGGAAACATGAGGAGGAGCAAGTTTGGAATGAGCCTTCTACTAATGCAGAGGTAATTTCGGTTCTTTTTGTTTATTTTTTAGGTTTCGCTACTATCATAAGGTCAGAGCACCTGTAGTCTGGAGTGCTGATGTTATTTGTGTTTCAATTATCAAGTAATTAGTTAATGCTCTCAAAGTGTATAGATGGGTTTATGTCTTTCATTATAGTGTCGGTCTTTTACGTTAATCTCATGATCCCATTTAGTATAGGTGGATGGAGGAATCTGTTACATTTCCTATGAAAGTTTTTCCTCTTTCATCTTATATTTCTTAGCTAATGTTGTTGTGTGACGGCACTTGATTTCAGTATGCGTGGTTTGAGTATGAGACTGAAGATATTGATCCAGTCATTGCACTTTCCCTTTTAGAAGAAGAAGAGAAAGGGAAAAAGTGGTTGGTGAGTAACTGCGTATACTCTTGGAAATGCTTCATTTCATGCATCTTTTAAGCACTCATTTCTCAACCTTAACATACACTGGCTCAAATGCGAATCGTAACAAAAAACGAACAGCAAAATCAAGCAGAAGATGGTTTTTATTACTTGATCTATGCTTCTTTTTTACTCTCCTCTGAAGAACCCATTTTTGTTTCGTTTCATGTGTAGTCTTGTAGTTAGTCTATAAACTTTTACTGCCATCAAAACTTACTTGTCCTATTACCTGCGATGTTGTATGCTATCTAAGTGAAGGTGTTCTAGCCCCGGCTAATTGGAAAAGGACATGCAAGGTTGAGGAAAAGCACAGGCAAGGTTGAGGAATATTCTCATTCGCGATCAGATAAGCTGGAGAACGATATGGTAAATGGAAATAATGATGAGAGACGACGACCTTCTAATGGATTAGGAAATGAGAACAAGCTTAGAAAAGTGAAGCTCAAAGTTGAGGGTGTCGCTCGTACACTACATGCCAAGTCTTCAGCTGATGGTACTTCTGGTGGTGAACCTTCCATGAAGTTGTCTCGCTCTTTTGAGGCCCCTCGGCCACGTCCAAAGCTTATTCTGCAGGTAGTATATTACTGCTTTAATTATATCATGAAAATCAACTTTGTGTAGCAAAGCAATTTATAATTAGGGAAAACATCTGTTACTCAGCGTGCGGAAAACTAAAAGTGTCATTTTCACTTTGCATTGTTCAAATCAAATTGCCCAGGGCCTATTTAGATCTTCATAAGAAACAATTAGTGTATAGACATGCCACTATCTTTGTTGCTAATAAATAGATTGCAAGGACGGAGGGATTAAGAGAAACCCAATAAAGTGATGCAGTCAAAGACAACAAGGACTTGCCTTTTATGTAGCATACTCACGACCTCCTTAATTACATACCTTTTTAGTTGGCAATTATCATCCCACTATTGTAGGATCCTTTGTCTTGGGAATTACTATCTTATACCCACTTATTGGGCAAATTAGATTTGTTTGAGCATGGGATATGGACTGTTCCCCGTAGGCTACAAAATACTCTTAATACTCGGGAATTAAATTAGTATGGTAAGAGATTGTTCAAATATTAAAGGGTGCTTAGGTCTTCTGTAAAATACTCTTAATACATGGGATATGGACTGTTCCTCGTAGGCTACAAAATACTCTTCAGATATGGACTGTGAGCGGCAGAAATGTTAAGGGTGCTGCTACTCAATATAAGGGGGGCGTAAGACACTTCAAGACTGCACAGTAAGAATTTACACTGTGTCTAAATCAAGAATTTGCAGTAGAGTGCAACATACGGAAGCTGCACGTATTGCAAGCTTTATATAGTTTTAAGCTCTTATCTTTTAATATTTTAAAGTTATATTGTTTTTAAAAGTATAATGGCAAGTAATGTTGATTTTCTACCAAATGTGATCAGTAGTAACTTTAACTTTAAGTATGCCAACATATGTCAAGTGCTTGCTTTATTTATAGTCATACATCATATTGATTTACTGCACCAGGCCGGTTGGTATGTGAGAGTTGCTGGTGGAAAGCTGAATTAGATTTCGTTGAGGTGTCACTGGTATTAATGGTGTTGCTTACTTTGACATTTTTGATGTAGCAGCAGGAGCATCAAGCTTGATGCTTAGGCACTGGGCTACAAAAAAGGCTGCTTGATCATCGAAGAACGAATGATTCCGGTCTAGAAATGGTAGTCATCAGGATATTTGTAATGGTGTTATAGAGAGAAGCTTTAACTCTGAGGTATGATCTCAACTCAAATATTTGTACTATTTTTCTCAAAATTGAAATGTATGACTTAATTTAGGGTAGAATCTATGGAATGTTTTGAGTGAGTAAGAATCATTAAATCCAACAGTAAGCAATGTCGCAGGCAGAGGCAATCAGGAAGATACTAGGCAAGGTAGGACGAAAAGAATCTATGGAATGTTAAGTTGAAGAAATTAAATCCAACAGTAAGCAATGTGATGAAATAGCAAAAGTAATGACAATGAACAGCTGATGCAAAAGTAGTGACAATTTTAATTTATTACTGTTTCTATTACCTTGTGATCAAGAGTTTAAAACTCAATTGTCAGTAGTCCAACATTAACGACGTGAAAATTGTTCTTGCAGGAGAAGGCTGACAATGCTTCTCCTTTTTGTAGAGCATGGGTTTTGTTTTGATGATATAGGTGTGACGTATATCACCACTGCCCAAGCTACTGAATATGAGATCTGAAAATTTCAAGTGGGATTTTGCAAAAGACTTCTTAGAATGTAACAACAGAAGGTTAGGGTTTTCATAGTTTCAAATTCAGAAACTTGTGTTTATAACATTTGGGATTTTGCGTTAGTTGTTTAATATTGTATGGGTTTATGGTTCATCTATCTACTCTGTTGATGTATGAATCGTTCTTGATGGATTGTGATATTAAATAATTGTTCTTGTTCGATTTTAATGATATTGAGGTTCCATCCTAAATTGGGTCTTCTAGTTCATCTAGAATGGTACATGCATGCAGGTGTAGAATTAGTTTATATTCAGGGGCAGAAAGCTGCCGGAATTACAGCCGGCGGCAACTTTTTTTTTTTTTACCAGCAAATAATCCTGCAATGTATATAAGCGTAGGAAGAGTATTCCTTGCACATCACCTGAAATAAGCAACGGATATAACAGCGACCAAACAAATAAAATGTTGACAAAAACCAAAATGGGACCCACAAATGTTTTAACAACCGTTGCACAATTTAAAATATACGTTGTACAAATTAAAATATATGTTATACAAATAAGCAAAAACAAACGTTGCACCAACAATTGTGCAACGTTAATAAAAGTTGCTCAAAATAATTTGTGCAACGCATACTATGTGTTGCACACTAATGCGCAGCCTTTTGCCAACAGTTATTACCGTTGCACAAATTATGCGCAACGTTTATAAACGTCACAAAAAGGTTATTTTGGTGTAGTGTCCAGTCAGACAATGCCACCTTAGCTTCCTCCACGTGCCATCGTGAACTGTGAAATTAACCTCCTTAAAAGTTGTACCTTTATTGGCCGCGTACCTTCGCCAGTCAGAGGATGCCACTAGATTCCTCCATGTGACATCGTGAACTGTGAAACCTCTGTATAAGTTATACATTCGTTGGCCGCGTACCTTCGCTGGTCAGAGGATGCCACATACACTAATCCATGTGAGGAAGACCTCGCGCCTTCGCATTAAATGTTATACAGAATGCTCAGCTGCCTCTGTCAAACAGACACACCCATGTGCCTATACTATAGCCTATTGCTTAATAATTAAGAAATCTTGGTAGTGTATTGGATACTACATTGTAGCGTACTTTGCTACTCCAACCATAAATTGTGAGCCACACGTTAATGAAGATATCCTCATAACTAAGCATCCTAAGAAGAGATGTAGTGTGTGTCGTTGTAACATAATAAGTTGCCCCACCTTTAATGTTGTGCCACATGACACAGTAGATTTTTGGTACTCACACCTTGGAATTCCAATTGGCTCACATTGGCGCAGTGTTTCTTTTTGGGAGCATGTTTTGGCCAGAATGGAGCAGAAGTTGGCGACTTGGAATAAAAGAAAATTGAATAAGGCTGGTAGATTGGTTCTTATCAAGAGTTGTCTTGCTAATTAAGTGGATATGCCTGACATTGACGACCAACCCCAATGTAGAAGCTTGTGGAATAACGCCGTGAAGATGGTTCCTATAGTTCAAAGCATCGCGCACTTCAAAGGTAAGAAATGGTCAAGGGATAGGATTCTGAAGGATAAGTGGCTCGATAGAGGAAGGTTGTAAGACCTTTTTCCGGTTGTGTTCAAAGATGCTAAGGAGAAGGATTCTACCATTGAGTACATGATTGAATATAATAGATGGAATTGTGATGAATGTAAATGAGTAGATAAATGGGACCTGCTCATACGAGATATTGACCCACATTTGCAGACGAAGATAAAATGGATATCATGGAGAATTTCAATACTCACAAATGCTACGAGGTCCTAGAGGATAATCGCAGTCCTTGCAACTTCAACATACACTTATAGAATTCTAATATCCCAACAAGGTAAGCTTCATTCTATGGGAAAGTTTTCATGAATTATTACCAACAAGGGATATGTTGAGATACAGAGGCAAAATGATTTATAGTGATATATGTATCCTGTGTAATACTAAAAGAGAAACTTCCGATCACATGTTCATGAACTGTCCGTACTCATTTGAGATATGAGATTATTTCATTAAGTCCTTCAAGGTGTCATGGCATATGCCGAGAACTTTACTTCAATTGTTTGATGCTTGGATTGTTAATGTTCTGCATGTGAGGGTCAAGGAAGTATGGAAGATCATACCTTATGTAATATGCTGGATTTTGTGGAAGGAAAAGAATGCGAGGGTGTTTGGAGGTCGTCCTAAGTGTGTAGCTGAAGTTATAGACCTTATAAAGAACTTAGTTATCCTATGGTCTTGCGACACCAACACTTTCAAATTTGTTACCCATAGTCTAATTTGGAGCAGCTGGGAGACACTTATGAGTGACTAATCTCCTTTATTCGTGTCATCAACAAATGTAACGAGTTCAAGGATTTTCAGAAGAGGAACATGCAATGTTTTCATCTGCAGTCTACCTGTCTTGGTCTGCATTCAGTTGCGTCGACTAGAAACCTTCCTGCATTGATTGGGGTGCCATAGCTTCAACTATATTTTGGTATTATGATCCTGCTCCTATTGCAGCTGTAGCTTGGGAGAATTTTTGCAGTTCTTATGTTTGCAGTCTCTTGTTTCGCCTTCCAATCTCACTGCATTGGTTGAGGTGTTAAAATATCAATTATAGTTTGGTAGTTAACTGCATTCTATTTGCAGTTGTATCTTGATAGATCTTTGCAGATGTTATGCAATCTCTGCATTTTTCATTCACAGTCTTGGGACCTGGGGTTGTATTTTCTTTATTGTAACTCTCTATTATTCATGATTTTTCAATATAACATTTTCTTTCAAAAAGATAAATAAATACTAAGACGACTAAGGACAGTTTATCAACTGTACCATTGGTTACAGGATGTAGCCAAGAATATTTTAAAATAGAGGGTCAATTTAATAATACAATTGTTAAACTATCTCCCCCTGAATCTTTTATTTGTATAAAATCATTGCGCACATTTCTTTGGATCGTACCCTTTTCTAACGCTTCCAGTGAAGGCCAAAATTGACAGGCCACAAATAAGAGTATAATAAATTGGGGAGAGCTGAGCTCATTTTAACGGATGTATATTTTAGATAGTACTCCTTATTTGCTTCAGAAAAGAAAAAAGGTAAAAGGTAAAAATAGAAAAATGAAAGACCTATTTTATACGGGATAGAGTATAATGTTTGATCACATGGTAAATGGAATCACATGGTAATATGTTTAGAACTGCGTGGATCTTCAATTGTAAGATAGTTTCTCGGTGAAAGATTTTGGACAGTGTGAAATAGTTTATAGGATGACATGATACGTATGCCATGATTACTTTATAAAAGGCGAATAACAACTTCTTGCTAATGGCATTTAAGAGAACCTACTATCCATACGGTCAAAACCTCTCCTAATGGTATTTCCATGAGAAAAATTTCAAATGCAATATTTTTTCATGACATGTTAGCTTCGTTGTTTAGTATCAAAGAGTTCTTTCCACCTTGTTTAGATCCTAGTTCATAAACTGTTTTCCTCAATCCTCATCTAAATAATGCTATGAGTGAACGTTTTATAAATGAAGGATGATCCATTAACAACATTTTTGCAAGACTCTTGTACTTGAACATCCTAACATGCTAATACATAAACGGCAAACTTAGAAAAATGGTGCATGTAATCTAGTTTCTCTAATGATACAAAAAGTAGTTGGGGACACAAATATGATATG
Organism: Papaver armeniacum; assembly: GCA_023531295.1. NCBI lineage: Eukaryota > Viridiplantae > Streptophyta > Magnoliopsida > Ranunculales > Papaveraceae > Papaver > Papaver armeniacum. The sequence continues at coordinate 154,530 of JAJJWW010017643.1, forward strand.
AATTTGAATCTAACATATTTGGTGGGGGTAAAATTATCTAAAGAACATAAGGCAACTATAAGCATATCAGTGGGGTGAGCCACTCATTTACTAGTTCATAATATTTGGAAAAAATTGGTAACCCTTTTAATGTCCCTAATTTAATGTTCTTTAAGAAAATAAATTTTCTGAAAGATTTGCTGATGTCAGCAAAAAGTACTTTTTTGCTTTCACTTTTTGTTTCAAGGGCTTGCTTAGTTGAATTCACATCACCCGCTATTCAGATATTTACTTAGTCGTTTGAATTACATCATGATTTTGTGAATAATAGCTCGTTGTGATTATAAAAAAAAAAAAAAAAAACTTGTTGTTGATATTTGTTTTAATATGTATTTAGAGAAAAAAGTGTTGATAAATTTAAATTTTCTGGAAAGAAACATATTTTTTTATCTTAGCGATTTATTGTAATTTGTCATGTACATCTATAATTGAAAATTTATGCCGCCTTGAATTGATATATGTATAAAGGGTGTATTCTAACTTGTCACGTAATCAAGATGAAACATATGATAGTTAAAGAAAACATTCGGGATTGGTTTAAATTAGCTAAACCTTTTAATCTCGAAATATACGGCGATGCAAAACTATGTATTAACAACTAAAGAAATCATAAGCTACACGACAAAATATCCGTTGTTCGGTAATGGCAGTTTGTCATCATAGTAACAAACTACATTATGTTTGATCTTGGTTTTATTATGGTACACTAATGTCATGTAAACTCAAGATAATCTTAATCTAACTTTAAGTATACAAGGTCTCGTAAAATCAAGTTTGGTAAAAAAAAAAAAAAATCTTGTTATTTAGAGCTTGAATATAAATATATATATAATAGTTTTCCTATAATACCCATTCTAAAAGGCCATGGTAATAGGAGCAGAGATTTTCTTCCAATGAGGTGAGGAGGTGGCTTCATTTGATGGGTTTACAGAAAAAGCTATTACCACTGATCTTTTCACAAAGTCAGCTCCGCCCTTCCTAAGTAGGAAGATATTATGGAAGGATAGCTTTTGTAAGTCTCCTCTTTCAAGATGGGACCTTTAGAAGACCCTTGATAGCACACCAAATACACACTTTCTCAAATGGATAAAAAAAAGATATGGTAAAAACAAAAACTAATGTAAATTCAACCCCCTTTTCACTTATAAATACCCCTAATTATATATGATACCTAAATCCAAACCAAATCACAAAGTCATGTTTAGAGGAATCACCTAGTATTATCTTTTTCTTTCTCACACATATATATATACCAAAATACTTGCTTTCCCATTTCCATAAAATCCACCAAACACCACCAAAACAAGACATTCTTCCGATTTTATTTAATTTGTTCTTTTGGTAAATACTTGCTTTCTCATGTACCAATTTTCTTTTTCTACTTGGATTTTAATCGCAGTTAATCATCTTCATACCAAACATTGAATTTAGGATTCACCAATTACATACAAACAAGTATGTTTGTTATATCACTATTATGTACCTTAAAACCTTAGCAAGTAGTTTCACAACTTCAATTGCTTTGGATTAAATCTAAGTATAGATTGTTTTGGTTTCACTCATTTAATTTAAATTTATTTTTCATGGATATTAGAGTTGGTTACATCAAATTTGGTAGATCCATCGATTATAGTCATCCTAAATGTCTAGCTAATAATGTATTTCTTTGTTTAGTTGTGTCAATTGATCGAGGGGGTATTATTCTACAAGGAAACATGAATCAAGGATGTTAATAGGTTTTCTTAATCCACTAATTCGTAGCTAGCTAAAAGGAAATCTTGTCCTTCAGAATCCCATATCCAAACTGGTCCATCAAATAGGTTTTCATGTTTTCTTTATTTTGTTGGTGCCTATGGTATCCACCTTGCTTAACCTATCAATTAAGCAGTAAGACTTTGTATGCCCTCATGCTTATCATTGCAATTTCTCGGGATTACTATTTCACTCACTTGGCGCTTTTAACCATTTTTTAAATTTTTTTTTCTAATGTAGGTTACAAGATCTTAGTTGGGCAAACCCTACATGATAAGGAAAATGCAGTGTTTTGATCTATTTCATTTTTTGCAAACCATCATAGCCAACACCATCGTTATAAAGTCGTATTTATGATAAGATTTTGTGATCAAAATCTATTAAACAATTTTTTTTCTAGCTATTTAATTTTTACCTTGAATATTTATGATTTATTATAAGATTTTAATTCCTAGATCCTATATTATGGCAAAAATATGAAGATCGATGTTTCCAAATAAAAATGCCAAGTTCGTCCTTTTTTAGAAAACAATCTAATGTAAAGTAGATCAATTATTTATTATTCTTACTCTTTGTGAACTTTGTGCCACCAATATTGTACACTGCAGTATATCCATTAGACAATCTAATGTAAAATTGTTATTTTACTTGTAAGAATCTAAATTAGTTGGAAGAGAGAAAAAACTCAAAAATATACTACATACGAAATTCTTAACACAATGCAAGATGGCTAAATCCATAATAATGTTAACTTATAAATTCATACCATCTAAATGTAGGTGAAATAGCACTATTGTTTTTGTCTTTTTAACAGTGTTTATTTAATTTTGGTTTTTCAGCGGGCACTAGTTACCTGAGACCCAAAGAGAAGCACCATTACATCATGGAGGTAAAATAACTCGAACTTTTGGCCGATTGAAAAATAAAATAAGATTATGTATCATTATTATGATTCTCAAACTTGCTAAATAATCATATAATAGTATTATTTGCTACATAAATTAATTTGAAATGCTTATTATCTTTCAGTGGCTTAAGAAAACTTGTTTTCCAATACAAATAATAGTACAAACATTTTCAACTTCGACTGTCAGCCAGAGTATGGAAGTTTCTACGATATCTTTGATGAACGGGTAAGTTAAACATTTTTAAAAACATATAGTCGTGCAATTGAAAAATATTTGGCTCCAGTATAATTATTATTTTCACAAAATTGGTCAATTAACCCAATCACGACAATTCCTAGGTGTAAAAGACATGTAAAATTTGACACTGTTTAAATGGACTAGAATGTAAAAACAGCCAGGATGTAAACAATTTCATCCTACCCATTTTCAAATACTTTTTATTATTTTCAATTTACATCAGGATGTATCTAGTTTCACCTTCGTTATTTTTTAAGTTTAAGCCAGGATTAATCCAGATTCATTATTGGTATTTTTTGGTATCCATTTCACTCATACCAATTTTTACTTGTACATTAGAACCATGTTTAAAAAATATTTGGGTACAAGGTTGTGAAATCGTAAATCGCGGAGCGAATCGTTTTTCAACTTTGTGAATCGAATCACGTGTTAAAGCGTGAATCGAAGATTCATGGTCGATTATTAAATTGTATGTTTTCTTATAAATAATATTGAATTATGCGGACTATCTAAGAAATATCTTATTATTTTGTGAAGTTTTGGTATTTGATCTAATATATATCAATAAATTTCGTTACACATCAAAAAAACCAAAGTGGAACATTGGTTAGAGGTCACTGTTACCGCCTAGGTAGTCATGAGTTCGACCCTTAGCAATTTCATTTTTGAAAATTAATATTTGACTTTAGCATTTAGTCAAGAATCGTAGTCAAAATGGGTTGACTACACGATTCTGGAGAAGAACAACTCAAATGGATATGGAACAAAATGAATCGAATCGTACGATTCAAATCGTGAATTGTACGATTTTCAAAACCATGTTTGGGTAATTGACCCAGTTTCTCTAATATTTTTTAAGAATAAATTAAACCAGGTTGTCTACTGAAGAACCATCTGACATTGCACAACATCATGAAGTAAGACCTCAGATTGTTGTTGATCATCAAAATGTTGGATCCTCGGTTGAAGTTGCACATGACCAGTTGAATACGGTGTCCGGACACTCTGAACCCAATTGGCACGGCGAACAAAAAGTTTTAGGACCATATGGAGATCAAGGAGTCAGTAAACCTGATTTTCCAATCTCACCAAACTCAGGTTGCAATTGGTGATAACAATGCTAGTGCGGGGGTGCCAATTAGTAATATGGGGTACCGAGACTCCCAACACTATGAACCCAATGGGCATGGCCACCACCAAGTTTTAGGCACATATGGAGAACATGGAGTTGTAAACCCAAACTTCCTGTCTTATCAAACTCAATATGGGATTGGTAATGACAATGATGAACCCAATGGGCATCTCCAACAACAAGTTTTAGGCTCATTTGGATATCAAGGAGTTGTAAACCCCAATTTGCAGTCTCACCAAACTCAATCTAGAATTGGTAATGACAATAGTACTAATGCGAGCATGCCAGTGGTCGGTGGTATTGCATCCCAAATACTCCATGATGCCTATGTTTTTAATCAGGTACATACCTTAAGCCTTGTCCATATAAACAAAAAAAAAAAAGAAAAGTTCAAAACAAATTAAGCATGTTGCAAAATTACTAGTTTTTCTTGTAGTTGACTAATAATAATTATACATACAAAATCTGCAAATTTAACAGGGAATTCTCAGAAATGATCTTCGGGAAACAAATGAAGTTCATAATCCAATTAATTCAGAAAATGCAGCGACTAATTTAATGGTAAACTTTTACACCATAGTCTAATAAAGTACTCCTTTTATTTTGTTATTATAGTTCTAAAAAACTATATAAAAATAATTAAATTTTATCAAAATTTGTTTGTTAAGGATTTATTACTGGGAGATGAGCCAACACCTACGCCGGAAACATCAGTAAACAATGACGATGCATATTTGAGTCAGATGATGGAAAATCCCAACATGTACGATTTAACATGACTGTTGTAACTCTAATTTTTATTAATCTTGCAGTTTCCACTAAATACCGTTTTTCATTTGTATAGGCACGATTTCACAGTTTATGACCCCGATATGAGGCTCTTGGGCTTGATATCGACCCACATTTGAGGATGTTTAAGTTGCAGATGGAATCATCAAGTAAGTCGGTTTTCATTACCTTCTTAAACAACATTTAGTTTGAGGTATTTTAATCTTAGACGATTACCAAAATTTGGCCCGGGCAGATTATTTCACATAGAACTACACACGCATAATCCATTTTATTTATTTTTTTCTGAAGAGAATTGGTTAATATTATAACCAGTGGTTTAATTGAGGATCCAAACGAAACAAAGACTCTAGGCTCCAATATCAATGTCTCATGAAATATTTACAATTAAAAACAACATTATTAGGTGGAATTCCCTTAGAAATATCTAAATTAGAGCATCAAAGAATAAGAATAGCCTAAATGTAGGGTCCTGAGTAGTTTAGATTAATAGCGTGTTTTGATACAAATCTGCTTCTGACTTTTACTTCTGGATAAGAAGAAGTCAAAAGCAAAAGTCAGAAGCAAAGCTATTCTATTTCATAAAAAGTTGACTTTTTGACTATTCTGTTTCATTAACTTTTGACTCTCAAACTCATTTCTGGATACTTCTAATGTCCTATCCAAATAAGCTATAATGAATGATGGCTTCTTGCTTAATCTAGATTTTAGCGTTTTTAGAGGAATATGAATTTTTGTGTTATTATTTTTAACCAAAATAATAATTAAATAAATAAAGCCTTTTACCTGTGTATTGGTGATTAATGATTAATTATATGTTTCATAATTTGCAGAAAAAAAGAAGATAAGTGAGGCGGGATTCGATGACAATTACTAAGATATTGCGTAACTTGAGTCTTGATGTGAACTTGTCCATCACTGAGACAACTTTTGTGTCTTATCTAGTTGTTTAAACCTATTTTATGTATAACTTGCACAACAGGAAGTTGTACGTAGGAAATTTTAATTGCTACTATATTTTTTATTTATCTGACCCATTTTATACATTTGGATATATTTGTTAGAACACTCCTGGAAATTGACCGAGAAAGAAACTATTTTTTCTTTTTATCCCTTTATAAGTTATCTATTTTCTGATCATTTGATAATTTATAATTTAATATTTTTATACCAAATTTTTTATAACATGTTATTTTTTGAGTACTGCTATTTTGATTTTGAAAAGAACCGTGTCTAATAACTCGATTGTGAAAGTGTTGTTGTTTAATCTGTGCTAATGTGATTTTACAGGTTATTTTATATTGTTAGTGAAGTGTAGCATATGCATATGAATTCAATGCCATATCAAGCACTACCTAGGGAAACATCTACAAGTTTTTTTAGTTTTGCGGAATGTTAAGGTCATGGTGATGCTTACAGGTTAAGATGTCTACTCGTCCTCAAGGACCTAAACGTGATGATGTTTGCTGGGTGCAGACCTTGGTATTGTACCAACTCTTAACTTATGATACATTTTGGGGGTTCCCACTGTGAGCAGATTTTGATGAGATGAGTTGAGGTGCAGTTTTGGGTTAAGTCTTAACGCATGTCTAGGCTGAAAGTCAGAGGAGAAACTGATGCTTGCAGCCGTGAGTTCAATGGGTATTATCGAATGGCGAAGAAGTATATATGTGTTTGATTGAATTAATTGTGAATGGTGGTTGTTGATTTTATATGGAGTGAACTTGGGAATCTGGGTAATGCACCAATTCTTGGAGGTACTTGCAAAGTCAAGTTACTGGTGGAGATGAAAACTTCATGTTGGCAGTGACGAATGGCTATTTTCTGGAATGGGTAGTGCTGCTTTCAGAGTTTCAGTATAGTAAGGTTCTTCAACGGAAAGAATATGGCCCAATAAGCATAGATTTATATTCTGGGTTCGTGTGTTGGTCTGTTGGGAATACAGTCGAAATTTGCAAGTGAACTTTCTGAAATTTTCAAGGATGACGTAGTGTTCAAGTGCTTAGATCGATCATTGTGTATTCTTTTATTAGCATCGTGGAATAGAGTCATTTCAAGTTTTTAACAATGTAAACAAGTCTTCGATAGTTGGCTGTGGCCGGAGTTTTGATGGATAGGTCGTTGTTGTGTGGCTCTGTTCTAGTGGGTCATATTAGCTTTCGTTAACCGGTGCAAGAAAGTGCTTGAAGGCTCGTGGAATACTAGTTGGCTGAGATGTTTTAATTGGTGATGTTATGAAATCTCGGTAATTTGCCTATGATTTAATATTCCACAACAACAACAATGCATTTTTTTTTGTATGTATTTGTATCTCAAATCTGCACTATATGTATTTCATCTTTATAGGATTTGTAAATTTTATAAGGGTGCAATGGGAAATAAAATATATTGAAATATAAATATAGAGTTACTAGATAGTGGAAACAAACATAAATTTAAGAAACATGATATAGTAGTATTTATGTAGAGATAGAGGTTTAACATTATGCAGAACCATCTACCTTTGTAGAGGAAAACACAAACATGCTGTTAGAGCAAGCAGACACTGTGGTGCCTTTTTTTTTCTTGGTTAATAGCTAAGCCGGGAGTCGGCTAACTAACTAGGTTTCCGCGTAAAACGTTTTTCAGAGTGTTGTTGAGGTTTTTAGTCGACTCCTATTTCTCTTCTTCGGACTTGGAAAAAGAGAATCTGAAACGAGAGAGACTTATTATATATAGGACGTCATGGGCCTATTAATGGGCTTCATTATCCAATTTTGTTTTACACCCGACCACTAAGAGGCCCCTGAGGCTGAGGTCCTCTTGAATCATTTTTCCCGACCACTAAGAGGCCCCTGAGGCTTCTGATTTTATCTTCAAGTACATTACATTTGCATTATCTTTGTCTTTCAATTATTATTTCATCCCTTGGCAGAATCCTTCTAGTATTGATAACACCGAGCTACTAAATTTAAAACAGTAAACAAAAGTACGTATACTTTTTCTTTAAACTGAAATAATCTGAGGATGAAAGCGTAAACGCCGCTGAAAATGGAAATTAGGGCCAGAATTACAACATAAGCAATAAAACTGACCTATATGAGGCCACACACTAATGAGGAATGCTTTTCAGATGAATCACTTCCATGCCTCTGAAAATGAGTGCCTGTAGGCATCCTGCTTCGAGACAACATGAGTCCTTATAAGTTTTGGAATCTTTAAACAACACTTAAGTGTCCAATTTGGCAAAGGAAGTAATATTGGAATAAAACGAATCTTAAACTTCCTTTAACAACAATGTGTGACAGAAGAATTCACCAAATTCTCCAAACAATCCTAATGGAATATACTACAGTGAGAGAGATAACAAAAGAAATTGTTTCTAATAAGAGACATCAAAGCACAGTAATTTGCAAATTAACAAACCATGAATAAAGTTGTTATCAAAATCAGGGAAGAAGCATAAATGTGTTATAGCAACATGTACCTTTTGGATATTGTTGTTGACCGACACCAATAGTAACTAGCAGGCCCAATACCGATGGTCTTGTTGAGCAAAATTATTTCAGTCATTGCCCTCAACTGTTCACCTTCATCAACAATTATTTTTATCACAATGTCCTTTTCAGGAATAGTCTTACCCAATGCAATAGATGCATTAACAATTTCAGACACTTTGTGATTAAGCTCATCAAATGAATCTTCTTCATCTACCATACGAAGGTTTTTCCAATCGGAATTTAGGTTTTGCATCCTAGCTTCCTTTTCACTGGCATTTCCTTCAAATACGCTTTCTAAGATATCCCAAGCATCTTTAGACTTTGTGCAAGTAGTCACATGATGCTGGAGATTTGGGGTAATGGCATGTGAAAAAGTGGGGGTCTAATAACCGCACCCAATATTGTGCTAGCAATCTATATGGACTAACTCCAATATAATTGTCAAGAGAATCAAGTAGACAATCAGACTCAATCTTAAGAAAAGTATATCAAAGAGTTATATCTCAATTTCTCGATTCAATACTTACTCAAGCAAATAGAAATCTGCGAGTCTAATTGAATACAAAAGAAATTAACTTGAACGGTACGAAAGACCAATGCTCATGTATAATCAATTTCAATCAACAACCAAAGGTTGTATTTACCAATTGATCGATTCAACGCACAACCTGTGATATTTCAATTATATAACAAAATATAATGCGTAAAAGAAATAACATAGACAATTTAAGTTTTGTTAATGAGGAAACAAACAAATGCAGAAAAACCCGGGACCTAGTCCATATTGAACACACATCGTATTAATCCGCTACGGACACTAGCCTACTACAAACTAACTTCGATATGGACTGTAGTTAGGGTTGTTCATGGTCCGTTTTGGCTCGGTTTCCAGCCAAACCAAAACCGAAACCAATACTATTGGTTTCTAAAAATCTAAACCAAACCAATCCATTAACCATTGGTTCGGTTTCTAAATGGTTTTAGCCGATTTCGGTTTGTTCCATTGGGTTAATGGAAAACTAACTGTATGTCAATTTTCTGAAACTGACAGTTCAAATCTTTTAAGAAAATAACAGTTTAATTTTTTAACCTACCTACAGAATGTAATTAACACACAAGCGTAGATTATAACTCAAGTTTTTAAGCATAGTTCAAAACATAAACATTACAAATTAAAAATGCATAAACTCCAAGTTCTGCATGCTCCAAATTCATAACTCAGTTGAAGATTTTGGCGAATGCCGACTAGAGACGAAAAAAAAAAAGAGAAAAAATGAACTCGTCTGGGGTTAGGGTAGAAATTAGTTTGACAAAGAGTTAGATGGACGGGGTAAATTAAATCTATCTGATTTTAATCAACGGTCTATACTTATCGGTTTTCCATTGGTTTTTGGTTCGGTTTTCAGGTCAAACCAAAATCGAACCAGTAATGTCGGTTTTCAATATTTTTTTACCATAACCAATCCATTAGTAAATGGTTTGGTTTGGTTTCTTCCTAATCGGTCTAGTTCGGTCTGGTTCCGGCGGAATACCAAAACCATGTTCAGCACTAACTGTAGTTGAACCCCAATCAATCTCACACTGATCCAAGGTACAGTTGCGCTCCTTATGTCTTTAATCCCAGCAAGATACTACGTACTTGATTCCCTTAGCCGATCTCACCCACAAATAAGAGTTGATACGACCCAAAGTCGAAGACTTTAATAAACAAATCCGTATCACACAGAAAAGTCTACAGGAATAAATAAATCTGTCTCCCACAGAAATACCTACGAGTTTTGTTCCGTCTTTTGATGAATCAAGGTGAACATCAACCAATTGATAACCCGGACTTATATTCTCGAAGAATAGCCTAGAATTATCAATCACCTCATACTAATCTTAATCGACTAGCGAAACAAGATATTGTGGAATCACAAATGATGAGACGAAGATGTTTGTGACAACTTTTCTATCTTGCCTATCGGAGAAATTAATCTCAAGCCAATCTTACGATTGCATTCCATCACGATAGAAACAGCAAGATCAGATCACACAACTACAGAGAAAATAGTTGGGTCTGGCTTCACAATCCCAATGAAGTCTTCAAATCGTTAACTTATAGGGTTTCGAGAAGAAACCTAAGGTTAAAGGAGAATCGACTCTAGCTTATACACCTAGTATCACACAGGAGGTGTGGGGATTAACTTTCCCAGTTTCTAGAGTTCTCCTTTATATACTCTTCCAAATCAGGGTTTGCAATCTAAGTTACCTTTGTAACAAAGCATTTAATATTCACCGTTATAAGAAAAGTTGATTAGATTCAAGCTAATATCTTTCAACCGTTAGATCGAACTTGGCTTGTTACAAACAAATGAAATGCACGTTTTTAGGTTTGTGTAACCGTACCCAAATATGTACATTTAGTTGGTTCCACAGTAGTTAACCAAATGGTTAGCCATATGAGCAATTTCATATCAACCATATTCATCTTCACCATAACTAGTTCAAATGACTCAAAAGAACTAGTTAGAGAGTTTTTCAATTGCTTAGATATCATATAAGTATACAAGACACAATCGAAACAAAAACGATTTTGATTCACTCAAATCAATTCATGAACATTATAGCCACGGTTTGCAAATTACTTACACAAGTATCAATTCACGTACAATATTTATATCCGTTCAAGGTTATATATTCTAAACTCTCATTTCAATCATTGAAACATTCTTAGAGGATGTTAAATAGAGGTTACTCACACACTATTCTTCATCAAAGAGATTTTCAAGATATTGAAATAATCAACATGACTTTCGTCACTTGTAAAGATGAACTTGGCCAAAGTGAAAGCTTACCAACACATATTTCGAGAAATAGATAAGCGATATAAACTCGGATCGAAATAGCAAATGTGTATAATCGAAGTCTATATAGCAATACGACTTTTGTCTCAAGATAGGAGATAGAGTAGATAGACTTTTGAGTGATAGATAAGTTCAAGTCTCCACATACCTTTTAGTCGATGGAGATCCACCAGTTCCTTGACTAGTTCTTCGTCTTTGTATGATGAAAGTCGTGGAGTCTAAAGCTCAACTACACTTTCTATCATAGTCCGAGACTTAGCTATAAGTAGACTAAAAATCAAGACTTATAGTTTTGATCACTAACATTGACAAACATGCTTGAGATAGCAACGCATGCGAGTTCGACCGGGTAGTGCTCTAACAGCATGAATGATAGCGTTTAACCCATCAGATGACTCCATGGAGAACGAAGGATGGGTATCTACATCAACAAACTCAAAATGATAAGTACTTCTGTTAACTTATATGTTATAAGTTTCAAGATTAGTATCGTTTTGAAAAAAGAACAAGTTTAACATCTATGAAAAATAAAGATTCTATCACTCAGCACACCATGATCAAGAATTCAATTCAAGTACACCAAGCATTAAAAGTTAGCACGCGAATTTCCTTTAGAGTACAATATAAATCCTACTTCAAATAGAAGGGTGAATCTCACTTGAACAAGGAAAACAACTTGCGAAAAGAGTCCAAGATGTGTTATACTTGTTTCTATCCTTACCCGAGTAAATCACAAGTCATTCCAAAGTTTCTCCACCTCCTTGAACGGAGACTTATCGAGGAAAAAGGCAGAAGTAAACACAGAAGTGCCCCTAGCTCGATATTTTGGATATTTTTGAAGAAAAATTACATTTGGCTAAGAGAGGTGATCAAGTTCTTATCTAATCATGGCACCAAACCCATAAACACGGTTTTCGAGTTACCTCATCCTCCATTGCGTCCAACTGGAGTTCAAGCCAAGCAAGGAAAGGAGTTTTAGGAGAAGGCAAAGGAATTCAACTCAAACAAGGAATTCCACTATGAATACAATTCTTGGAACATACTGGATCGGTTTCTAAACTTAGTACACATCCAAAATAATTCTCTTTTGTTTTGTTTCAAAAGGGAAGCTCTCAAAGAAAAAAGAAAAGGAAATAGAGTCAAAATAGGAAATTAAAGGGATTTGGCTCAAATAAGGAAACCTAGGGTTTCCCTTCTTCCAAAACCTCTCCAAGCCGTGGACAATCCCTTCCGATACATGAGAATAGTTTCCTAGGACAGTAGGACCTCATTTATTCTTTCCGAATTTTTTCAGAGGGACCAAAGTTGAAGAGAATTAGGGTTTTGACGAAAATAGCCCTAATTTCAAGAATTTAACGAAAAAGGGATTTATTCTAAAAGAGAGGTTGGCGAGCCTCTCCCCATTATCTTGGACGGTTCTGTAAAACTCTATCCATTTTTTATATCATCACTCTTCAACAAAAATGAGCTCATAATGGATTTTGACCAAAATACCCTTATTTCACAATTTTGAGTATTTTCAAAGAAGAAAGCCATAATACAACCAGAGACTGACCAAGCTCTCATATACATCCCAAAGGCCTCATACACATGAATATTGAGTTCTCTAAGGTATTTATGGTCTCTCTCATGCAAAATAAAATCAAGCTCATAACGGTTTTTGATGAAAATACCCTTAAATTTCAAGAGTAGGCATTTTCTATAAAAAAAAAACTGTCTGATTGGTACAAGTAATTAAACATGCTCTCATAACACAAGGTGACAAATATACAAGATAGATGCACACCTTCCAAGCCTCGTCAAGCCTCTCCAGAGTGTCTTAAGGATTCAGTTGCGAACAAAAGAAAAATTAGGGTTTAGGTGCAAAGACAATCTTGAATTCTTAATTTACATGGGATCAAGACTCTGTAATTTAAAAAGTAAGTGCCTATTTATTCTCATTGCATTCCTCCAACCTCAAAGCTATACAGAAATCATCCAGAGCCCTGTCTTCCCCCATACTTGCCTATACAAACTCGAAGGTTCAAGGATGCTCAAAGAGAGGAAATTAGCGGTTTGGCCAAGTAAACCCTAATTAACGATTTGATCAAGATAGAAATTTTTTTTCTCATCAAGACTAAGTTATCATGCCAGTAACGCCTCCAAATGCAAAAGCCTAGAAGGACTCTAGGTCCAGAGTCAATTTCAGGTTCACAGAAAAAGCGAAGACTAAGCATTGATTCGGAGACTCTACAAGTCTAAAAAAACGAACGAATTGTAATTTCGCATCTGAATGACTCTGCATCATCTATGCACTCATCATAGAACAATCAAGGTTCTATTCTGAGTAGGGGACTTAATGTAGATGGTGAAATTTGGATAAGGGGCAAAAGTGTCATTTTAAGACCATATGACAAAACTCAACTCTCACGGGAGAGATTAAGGCCTTGGTCTTCAAGGCACTCATATCCAATATTTCTAGTACACGTCCCTGTGAGACACTGCTCGTCCTGATGGCATGATTCCTAACGCACATCCCCGAGAGATACTGCTGGCCACGTAGGTTTGTAGAGTGTAAAACGTCCCCCGCAAACTTATGAAACGAACAACAACAATTCCAAAGATGTCTTCACGAGACACAGCCTGATTTTGATGCCATAATTCATAGTATACATCCTCGATGAGATACTATCTTTTGGTCATGTAGGCTCTGTCGATGCCTAAAAACGTTCATGTAGGACTTATGACCCAGAGCGGAGACTTGCATGTCTCTTGTAATAACGACTCACCCTATTTGAGATCATGGACTGATTCGTAGTACATCATCGCGAGATACACTAGTCGTGTCTACTATAGTCTCTTACTCGGCTTACCAATGCTTCTGAATAATTCCTAGGGCATCCCTGCGAGATACGCTGGTTATATATTCTGCCTCTGGGCCCTTTCGACGGGCAAATAGAGTATCCATCCGAGATGCACTGGTCATGTCGGCCCTATGAATACGGACATAATTGATTCCTAGCATATCTTTGCGAGATTACGTTAGTCAAAGACAAGTGATCCCAAGTCTCACAGAGACATTATTAGACATACAAGCTTTCTTTCTCTCCCAAGCATGTCCCAGTTGACTTCAGGAGAGATTCCATTGTGTTGGCCAAGTCCTGAACAGACTTTATCCCGTTGGATAAATATTAAACGATCTCAAACCCGCTAGCTAAATCTCTCGACGACCTCAAACCTCGTCGCCTAAATATCATACTGGTCTCAAATCCACACCAAATATCTGACGGCCTCAAACCCGTCAGCTAAATCTCTGACGGCCTCAAACCTGTCGTCTAAATATCATATGAATTCAAACCTGTCACCCAAATCTCTGACGGATTCAAACCCGTCGGTCAAATCTATGACAACCTCAGTCGCGACAGCTAAATCTTAGGTGGCCTCATCCGAACTGAGCCATCTACTTTGAAGAGTTTTATACGTACACGAATTAAAGTCAAGCACACGCCTTACCTAGATATCAAGCCTATTTCTCATCCTCTCAAACACACTCACGGCTAGTAAATGGAGCGTGAATTATACATATCTATCCAAAAAAAAGTGGATAAGCTCTCTTGAGATCCACATGCTCAACAAAGGGACCCACAATTAATAATACGGTCTCCACATGACATATGTTACCGGCCATAGAGAGAGGCATCTCAACCTCAGCTCCTCTCACACTTTTCACATGATTCCTGAGGCATTTCATGCCTTTTCACGTGACTAATCCTTGTCATTCTCACAAATCATAGAATATCTCTCCATCTTGGCCAACTCGGCTAAAGAGAATATTTCTTTGTCTCAACACATCATCACAAAGGCTGAATGAGCTTCACACAAATGGGGGGGATATCGATTAGGGTTTTGTCCGGAGGTCTACAACACGTGTCGAAATACCCGGCCTATCTCTCTCCGCATAAGAGAATAAATGTGGTGGAATAATGAGATAAACTCAACCTAGTTTATCTCTATCTATTCCTGAAGAGACGAGAGAATTTCTCGGCACGACACGACAAGTAATCATTATCTTCACGAATTCGAGATTAGAGAATTCAGCTATAAATAGGTCCTCTATTTCTCCAAGCTAAGACACAACTTTCTCAAAAACTATCAGAGTAATTCTTCTTCAAACCCTAGAACTCTCTGATCTCTCTCTTCTTCTACTTCCCTCCTTAAGACCAGCCTTAAGCCTCTTCCTTGTGACTGAAGCAGCCTTTGAACGGTCACTGTGTGTGGTTTAGGCGAAGACTGTTCGTGCTTAATCTCCCGTAACTCATTTACGGAAACCCTAGAATCCCACTTCTAACCTTCTTGGAATTAGACTTCCATCTATCTTATGGGACAAGAAATTTTCAAAACTCCTCCTATATAATAGGGTCGGAGGGAGTACGGGACAGAGTATAATGTTTGGTCACATGGTAAATTGAATCATATGGAAATATTATAGAACACTGCATAGATCTTCAACCGTAGGGTAGTTTCCCGGTGAAGGGCGACCTTTGTGCCTCTAGATTTTGGATGAGTGGATAACATGTTACATGATACGCCATAATTACCTAATAAAAGGTGAATCGGAATAATAATTAGTGGCCTTTAAGAGCACCCACTATCCATGCGGTCAAAATACTCAAAACCTTTCCTAAAGAATTTCAAATGGAATATTGGTTCCTGACATGCATGTTAACGCCATTATATAGTATCAAAGAGTTTTTTCCACCTTGTTTAGATCCTAGTTCAGAAATAACTTCCCTCAATCCTCATCTAAATAAAGAAGCACAAGATGGTGCATGTACTGCTATAAGTGAACGTTTTAAAATTAAATTAAGGATGATCCATGAACAACATTTTCGCAAGAATCCTGAATTTGAACATCCTAACATGCTGATACATAAACCGAAAACTTAGAAAAATAGTGCACATATTCTAGTTTCTCTTATGATACAAAAAGCAGTTGGGGACACAAATATGGTATGAATTTGAATCTAAAATATTTAATGGTAATATATTCCGAAGAATATAAGGCAACTATATCAATGTAGTTAGCCACTCGATTACTAATTTACTACACTTGAACAATTTAGTAACCCTTTTAATAATGTCATTAATATTCCTTAAGAAAACAAAATTTGAAAGATTTGCTGATGTCAGCAAAAAGTTTTTTTTTTCTTTTGTTTTTTGTTTCAAGGGCTTATTTTTTTTACGTAGTGAATTCACATCACTATTATTCAGATGTTTACTTTTAGTCATTTAAATTACATCATGATTCAGTGAATAATAGCTCGTCGTGATTAAAAAAAAAAAATTAAATAAATAAAAACTTGTATTTAGAGAAAGAAGTGTTTGATAAACTTAAATTTTTTAGAAAGAGAAAAAGTTTTTTGTTTAGCGGTGTATTATAACTTTCCATGTACGTCTATAATTGAAAATTTATACTGCCTTCAATTTATTTACGTTTATTTGTTTATATTTTGACGGGGTAATGTAACTTTCTACGTAATCAAGATGAAACATATGATAGCTAAAGAAAATATTCGGGATTGACTTAAATTAACTTAACCTTTTAATTTTCAAATATGTGGCGATACAAAAATTAATAAAAGACGCTTAACCACTACGTATTAACATCTAAAGCAATCATAAGCTACACGATTAAATATCCGTTATTCGGTAATGGAAGTTTGTCAACACAGTAGTAAACTACATTATGTTTAATGTTGGATTTATTGTGGTACACTAATGTCATGTAAACTCAGAATAATCTTAATCTAACTTTAAGTATAAAAAGTCTCGTAAAATAAGGTTTGGTAAAAAAATAATTGTTATTTAGAACTTGGATGTAAATATATATAATAGTTTTCTTATACTTTCCATTCTAAAAGGCCATGGTAACAGGAACATAGTAGTTCTTCCAACAAGGTGAGGCGGTGACTTCAGTTGATGAGTTTACAAAAAAAGCTATTACCAAGGATCTTTCCACAAAATCTTCTCTGGTTTTCCTAAGTTGGTTATGGAAGGGCTCCCAAGATAAGTTGTTGGTAGGAATCCTATTTCAAAATAGGTAAGACCTTGACAGCGCACCAAATACATACTTTCTGAAATAGGAAAAATTAAAGCTATGGTAAAAAAAATAAAAGTAATGTAAATTCAATCCCCTTTTCACTTATAAATACCCTAAGTATGATACCTAAAATCCAAACCAAATCACAAAGTCATGTTTAGAGGAATCACCTAGTATTAGCTTTTTCTTTCTCACATATATATACCAAAATACTTGCTTCCTCATTTCCATACAATCCACCCTACACCACAAAAACAAGACATTCTTCCAATTTTATTTAATTTGTTCTTCTGGTAAATACTTGCTTTCTCATGTACCAATTTTTTTTTTCTCTACTTAGATTTTAATCGCAGTTAATCATATTCATACCAAATATTGAAACTAGGCTTCACCAATTGCATACAAATAAGTATGTTTGTTAGATCACTATTATGTACCTTAAAACCTTAGCAAGTAGTTTCATAGCTTCAATTGCTTTGGATTAAACCTAAGTATATATAGATTGTATCGGTTTCACTCATTTAATTTAAATTTATTTTTCATGGAAATCTATTAGAATTGGTTACATCAAATTTGGTAGATCCATCGATTATAGTCATCTTAATGCCTAGTTAATTAAACATTTTTTTTTCTTTAGTTATGTCTATTGATCGAGGGGGTATTATTCATGAATCAAGGATGTTAATATGTTTTCTTAATCCACTAATTCCTAGCTAGCTAAAAGGAAATCTTGTCCTTCGGAATCCCCTATCCAAACTCGTCCGTCAAATGGGTTTTCATATTTTCTTTCTTTCTTTTTTTTTTTTTTTTTTTTTGAAGCATGAATTTTATTGGTGCCTATATTATCCTCCTTGCTTATCCAATCAATCAAGCAATAATCCTCGGTTTATACCCTTAAGATTATCATTGTTATTTCCGGGGTTTACTTTTATTTCATTAGTCTTCATATTTCTCGGTTTATACATACTTTGATCTATTTTATTTTTTGCAAACCATTAGAGACAACAATACATCATTATAAAGTCGTATTTATGATAAGATTTTGTGACCGAAATCTATTAAAGAATTTTTTCTAGCTAATTAATTTTTTGTCGAATATTTATGATTCATTATAAGATTTTAATGCCTAGATCCTATACTATGGTAAGAAATATGAAGACCGATGTTTCCAAATAAGCATGCCAAATTTGTTTTTTTAGAAAACAATCTAATGTAAAGTAGATCTATTATTTTTTTACTCTTACTCTTTGCAAACTTTGTGCCCCTAATATTGTTACACTGCAGCATATGCATTAGTGGGAAGAGTGAAAAAACTCAGCAATATATATAGAATTCTTAACACGATGCAAGATGGATAAATCCATTTTAACTTGCAAATTTGTACCATCTAATTGTAGGTGAAAAAGAACCATCAAAACTAATTGTGTTTTTGTCTTTTTGACACCGTTTATTTATTTTCAGGTTTTTCAGTGGGCATTTATTACCTAAGAACCGAACGGAAGCAAATCCCATTACATCATGGAGGTGAAATAACTCAAACCTTTAGTTTTCTTAGGTTTTTCAGTGGGCACTTATTATTTTTAGTTAAATAATCTATATACGTACAATTGAATTAACAGAGAAATTCGGCAAATGATTCTTTGGCTTCATTGAAAAATAAAAAACCAATGAACTCATACAATCCATCCACTCTTGGGCCCAACGATCATAATGTCAATGCAAGTAAGAAATTGTTTAGTGATGTTCCATCTCCGGTACGCCAAAAAGTACCTCTCTTTTACCAGGTACCTCTCCATTTGTTTTTTTTTTTTTTTTTGTAGTTAACTAATCTATATATGTACAAATAAAATCTTAAAATTAACAGAGAAATCCGGCAAATGATTTTTCGTCTTCAATGAAAAACAAAAATCCAATGAACTCATACAATCCAGTTACTAGTGGGACCAATGATCATAATGTCAATGCGAATAAGCAATTGGTAAGTGACATGCCACCTCCGGTATACCAAAAAGTACCTTTGTTTAACCAGGTATGACCTATTAACTCTTAAGTATTCATAAAAGAACAAGAAAAAAAAATTATGATAAAAAATTACTCCCTCCGTCCATTTTTAAGAGTCCGCTTTGACTTTGTCAAGATATTAAGGAAATCCTATAAAATGTCATGACTATCCCTTGACTAGCCTATTTAATATTACGTTATTACCAAAATTAAAATTATTAGTGTTAAAAATTCTAATTTGGATAGTATTATTGTTTTAGGAAATATTGTAAAGAAATAAAAGCAAACTTATACTCTAAAATTTAAGAATTTTTTATTTCCTCTATTTGATTTTGGTTTCCCGCACTAAAACTTTGGAGCCTTTGGAATTTTATTTGAGAGGGAAAAAAATTTGAAATTGTAGATTATTTCCTCTTTAGATATACTCTACCATGAATTTGAGATTTTGTCATAATTTTTTTTTGATTCTTTGCCATGTAAGAATAAATAGAAGTATTAGGAATTTTGTAACTACCCATAAATGTTTTATTTAAAAAAGGAATGGAATTAATATAAAAAATATTGAATGGATTTTTTCCTTATATACAGTGATGATATTTATATTTTGAATT
Organism: Papaver armeniacum; assembly: GCA_023531295.1. NCBI lineage: Eukaryota > Viridiplantae > Streptophyta > Magnoliopsida > Ranunculales > Papaveraceae > Papaver > Papaver armeniacum. Next base: position 174,403 of record JAJJWW010017643.1, read on the forward strand.
AAGTTTATATTAAAAATGATTTTATAATCATAAAAAAGAAAGGGCATATTCGATAGTTTAAGGGAAAAGTATGTCTATAAACAGAGCGGACAGATAAAAATGGACAGACCAAAGTAGAAATTAGGACAGATAAAAATGGACAGAGGGAGTATTTAAATTCATGTAAAACACGTCCATTTTTCTTGTCATTTTTTGTACTTAACTAATCTATATGCATACAAAATCTTCAACGTTAACAGAGAAGTAGGAAAAATGATATTTTGGTGCCAATGCCACACCAAAATCCGCGTAATTCACACAACGCGGCTGCTCGCTTTGAGGTAAAGGTTTGTCCCATAGTTTAATTAACCAATTCGTTTTTTCTTTTGTTGAACTTTCAAAAATATAATACAATAATTAATTTTATCAAAATCCAATTGTTAAATAAATAATTTTTATAGAGACACGAGTCTGGATCTACACAAACTTCAGCAGAAAATCACAATGGATATTTGAGTACCTTGTCCGGGTGGAATCCCAAGTACATTTTGATATGATTTTGTTTATGCAATACTTTTATAAGATTGTTGCAACTACAATTTATTAACATCAAATTTAATTTAATTTCCATCTTTTTTTACAGTTACGATATTAGTACATTTTCTATATACGACCCCAGATATGAGGCTCTAGGGCTTCCTAGGGACCCACACTTGAGGATGCTTGCATGGAAATCATCAATTAAGTAAGTCATATTTTCATATTTTTCATCAACATTTTAAAGCTAAACTAGAACCTGTTATTCTGTCCGTAGACTTTGATATTCCCATAATCTTGGTCGTGATAATCATCTAAATCATAAGTAGACATAATTTGGTGGTGTGTTTTGTTTTGTAGAAGAAAGGAAGACGATACACGCGAAAAACAACAACGATTAGGATGGCATAACTAGATGGATAACTTGGTTCTTGGTTCTTTCGACTACTCTCATACATGCATAACTTGGAGAACTTGAAGTTGAAGAAGTTTTTTTTATTGCTAGACTATGAACAAATTATTTACTATTAGACTATTTTTTCTTTTGTGTTTCTGATCTACAGTTTTTGTTTGATCTATTAGTTAAACTACCAAATAAATTGATCAGGATTTTTATTTATTTATTAGTATTGTCTTCTTTTTTGTCTTTGATATATTTGCTAAACTATAAGTTAATATTCTGAGATCAATTTTTTTAGATCACCATCATGTTATCTTGGCTCCTACTGATTTAATTTTCATTTTATTTAACTTCTTGTACTCCCTTTTGTTTAGATTAGATGATTTTTATAAATCTTCACATTCACATATACAGTGGCGAACCATGTTTTATCATAAATGGGGGTTAAAGTATTCTTTTTATATATTTGGTGGTCCAAATTGTGAAATTTTATAATAAAGGAAATTAAGGAATAAAGGGACTTACAAATATAAGATAGATGAGGGATTCTTAAGTAAATTAGTAAGTTCCAATTCTCTGTGAGCTCTACTTATTGGCCTAAAATTTATTTTTCGCGCAAAGAGAATTGAGAAAGTACATTTTTGCTCTTTTCTTAATGATTTGGTAAAACTGTTCTCATACAAGCTCTTCTTACTTCGTTTGACTCCCAAAAGAAAGTCATTACACAGAGCTTGAGATCGATTCCAGATTAATCAAAGTATCCCCTTCAATCCAGAGGACCCCTTCTAGATTCTGAACTTACAACACTAGTCGTCATCTCTCTAAACATCAATATAACCTGAGGTCTGCTACCCTCCAAATTAAGTTTTTTTTTTCAAAGCAGCCTCTTAGAAAGTCAATGTATGCTCTCCAATAAGGATTTGGCATATCTCTAGAAGGGCAAATATTATCCGAGGAATAAAGTCATAAACTACGTACGATTATACCAATGTGATCAGACACTGAACTACTGGATTAAGGTTTTGTGCACTTGGATAAACTTAGCAACCAACTTTAACAATTGTACAGTATTTATCATTCTTTAACAATTGTATTTGTATTTCAAAGATTTGCTTAGTAAAGAATATTCAATTTTTGTACTTAGTAGTTGAATCCATGTCAGCTCAAAGTCAACTATCAGTTTATTTCCTTATCTCGTAGGGACAATTTAGTAATTTTAATTTCTTTGTGTAGGTAAACAAATAAATGTAACTAATACTGTAATTGATTTTTTTTGATAGATTTCGAAGAATAATTTGGAGGAGATTAAAATGTGGTTTTCAGAGAGTAATGTGTATCATCGAGAAGTGAGGTTTTCCGGAACAAAGGATTGGATATCTTAAACAGTTTTAAAATTTGATCACGCATGTAACTTGTACGTATGCTTATCTATGTTTTACCGCTTTAACTTAATCCGCCGCCATGAAAAGTAGATGAAATGTATATATATGACAATCAAGAAAAATTTATACTTACATCATGTTTGTTTATTCCTGACTCTTCTGAATCGTCTGGATCCGAGTCATCTAGATCTTACTCGATATATTTGTTTTGAGTCAGATCTGACTCATATGACTCAAAAATATGTGAGTCAGTAGTTTGGTCCCATGAGTTAGGGATATTTTGTTACTTGACTCAAACAGGTTCGAGTCAGGGGTTAGGTCTGAGTCATAGGTCGAGTCAGATCTGACTTAAAATAGAAAACAAACGGTCTGACTTCTGACTCGGTACGAGCCAGGGGTTAACTCAGACCCAGATGCCGAGTCAGCTGCAAACAAACAAGGTATTAAACTGAGTTCTAACTGGTTAGAACATTTAATTTATATACGCGAAGATCCGTATAATGTTGAAAAACCTTTCTAAACCTACTAAAATAATTATATGATGCACGACAAAAAAGTCGTTATTCTAATAACGACAAAATAATTTGTTAAACTGAAAACTAATTATCATTATCTGTATAAAATATAAAGTCTTTATTTCTTGTGGTATATCAATTTTCATGTAGATTTGCAATAATCTTAGTCGAATTTAAGCATGTTGTGTGTCTAATATATTGCAGGTGATTACTAGGATAAACCTAGATTTAAACACTAAGTACAAAAAATGCACCTGAGTGCATAATGTATAATTCTGACTGGAAACAAGTTTTGGCTGGTTGCACCCGAGTGCATAATGTAAAAAAATTTTTTAGTCTTATAGGAAAAATATTTTGGCCAGGTTGCACCTGGGTGCATAATGCATATTCTTATAGAATTTTGTTTTTGGCCAGGTTGCACCTGGGTGCATAATACATATTTTATATGAAATAATTTTGTTCAAGTTACACCTGGGTGCATCATGCATATTTTTATAAGAAATAAATTTTGGTCTGGTTGCACCTGGTTGCATAATGTATTATCGAGCTGGCTTTTTTTCTCTTCTTAATTTCACATCAACAATGAATCTTGTTTTGTAGAGATTTTCGAGCACTTTTCAAAAATATAAATTTTATTAAAATACGACTTATATTTGGGAAGTAAAAGCTTTTCTCGCGATTAATTTGAAACTGGAGAGATAATAAATAGGAGAGAGAAAAGGATATGATAAGAATAAAATTTAAAGTAAAGGGTACATGTGACTAATTTTTCTTGTGTCTTTTTCATCCAGACTCATAGTTTGCTTGTCCACTACTCCCATACTTTATGGGTTTTGGTCATATGACCCATTTTCCGAATATTTCATTCATCTTTATATTTTCTTTGCGTAAAAGTTTTAATAAAGTTATTAGCGACTAAAATTCAAAATATCTATGGTTCCTTAGGGGGAGAAGATTTGTTCATTGATGCAAACATTTTCAAATCCGACTATGAATTGGGAGAGGACGAAGATTTACTCAATTGGTTGGTGGCCACGTGAGTTAAACATTGTTAAAAATATATGGCCAAATATAATTAAAGTTATTTAAACTATGTTTAATGATTAATAGATAATGTTTTCTTCAAACAAATTAAAACAGGCCAATCACTCATGATTCGTCAAACAACGCACCACAACACGGAGTAGGACACCAAATTGCTTCCAACCATCAAAATGTTGGTTCTTCGACTGGAGATGCACTTGACCAGAGTTTAGGATATGGACTCGATGGACATCAGCAGCAACAAAATTTTGGATCATATGGAGTTCAAGGAGCACCCGACTTCGGACCCTCGATTTGGAGTTGTTAGTAACAACACGTGTGAGGGGGACATGCATATGTTATCGGCTAATGATACCCAGAGTCAAATGCTCTCAGACTCGTATCTCCTGAACCAGGTACGAGCGCTTAACCCTCAAATCGATAATTAAAAATCAGGATAAAATGATCATTTTACGAAAAAAAGAAAGAAAGAGATAGTATCCCTGTAAACATTTATGTTCTCATCGTCTTTTAATCAGTGTTTTAGAACATGGACCAGACCGGATGGTCCAACCAATGAACCAGTTATAAATTTGGGTTAGGTGAGTAGTGACCCAATAATTATCCTAATAAACCAGTGAACCGGAAAACCGATCAATAGAATCAGTAAACTGCGTGAACCGGCTTGGTTTATAACGGTTCAAACCGTATGCATTTCTTACTTTCTCAAAAAAAATTGTGCTTACCAAGGGTCGAACTAGTGACCTTCGTTTCATACAAAGTTACCAAGACCATTGAGCACGTTAAAGTATTCCATACTTATCAATTACATATCATATAACCCAATTACGTGACTACTTCAATATATGTTCACGCGAAAAATAAATCTTAATTCATATCAGACAACTAGACTTTATCAGCTATATTTAACCCAGTTGAACCCTTTGGTTGGACTTGATTGACCCAACCCAGTAACTTACTAGGTCAATGGTCGGTCTGGGTTTTAAAACATTGCTTTTAATTAGAGTTTAATTGGAATTGGCTATGAAATTATCAGGGATTACTGGGAAATGATATAACGAAGTTAATACAAACTCTAGGGAATATTTATATGGAAAATGCAGTTGTTTTCTACAAGGTAATTAATACCTAAATGTAATGATGCCTTATTTTATTTTATTTTGAATTTGAATTTTTGTTCATTTTTCTTTAAATAATAATTAAATCTTTTAGAATTTGATTTTTAATTAAGGAATTTATCCCGGGAGGTGAGTTGAGGTTTACGAAGACGCCAACATTAATCGACAGCGGGTATAGCAATGTGAATATGGTGCCAAACCCCAAGTATGACTCGATATGGTTGTTGTAGCATCAAAATATCTATGAGATAAGGGCAGCCTTCGTAATTGTCTTTGGATATTGAGAATGTGTATAAATACATTCGAGCCAAAGATAAGCTCTGCCTTTGCCCTTGGCTGCTCGTACTTAGATATGTGCAAGCTAAGGGCAGCCTTTGTAATTATCTTTGGCTGTTGAGAATGTGTATAAATATATTCAAGCCAAAGATAAGCTCCGTATTTTTCCTTGTATGCTTATACTTAGATATATTAGCATCAAAGTAATTTTCAAGATATTGAAATAATCATTATCGAAACATTCCAAGCCTACATCAAATGATTGTATCACACAAACCATGTAAGATGTTACTCGACAATTTTCTCATAATATAAGATGAACTTGGTCAAAACGAAAGCTTACCAACACATATTTCGAGAAATATGTAAGCGAGATATACTCAGCTCGAAATCTCAAATGTGTATATAGAAAACTATATCGTAACACGACTTATGTCCCAATATAGGAGATAGAGTATAAATATACTTTTCAAGTGATAGATGAGTTTAAATTCTCCACATACCTTTTGTTGATGAAGTTCCACAAGCTCCCGTTAGTAGTTCTTCGTCTTCAAATGATGAACGTCGTGAAATATAAGCTCAACTACACAATCTATGTCCTAGTCCGAGACATCTATAAATAGGCTAGAAATCAAGACTTATAGTTTTGATCACTAACATTGACAAACATGCTTGAGATAACAACGCATGCGAGTTCGACCAAGCAGTGCTCTAACAACATTTACGAAGTTCAAAAGATAAACGTTATACGTCGTTAGTCAATATACTTCCTTGACACTTTGATCATACTAATATGACCAAGTATAATACTAGAGTATCATATATATAACTTCGCATGTTATGTTTTCAATCTTAAACGACTTGAAAGATACGATAGGAATGGAAACAAGTCAAGTCAGTATCACTAACCTCAAGTGGAAGGATGATGTATTTGCTTTAGTCGATACGTCTTCACGTTCTCCAGGTCTTCAGAGTAATACTTGTATGTCTCAACTTTCCTAGACTTTCTAGTCTAACCTAAACGAATTTGACTCTAGTAAATTTAATCAAGCGTTTCAAATTGAGTTTTGATACTAAAATATGACAACCAAACTTCACATACCAACGATTGGTAGGTTCAACCGAGCAATGCTCCAACACAGAGATTTCTAGAAATTGTCCTCTAAACCTAGGCTAGATGAGTCTATTCCATTCTCATTCAATTTAGTATAGATTTAACCGTAAAGTCTCCTGATTTATTCAGTTTCCACCTCAATTTATCCTTTTAAAGGTTTTAGATCTATCTAGAAATAGGTTAATTTTTCAAATTTTCTCAGCTATGTCATTGGGGAAGGAGGAGAAGATCAGAATTTTGTTCCATTTATGCGTAGAAGGATATATCAAATCTGCTACTAGAGTTAACGAGTTATAATTTTGGGATTTAAAATTAAGCGGGGTATTTGCTAGGTTGTGTATCCAATTGTCCTCCCATATATTTATTCTATTGCCATCTCCTACCTCTCATATGTTGTTTTGTTCTACTAGTTGAAGATCTTCGCAAATGTATTTCCAGATCTAGGAGCATTTTTCCGGGGGTTTGGCTCTAAGAGGAGATTTGTTTTTGAAGTACTTAGGACTAATTAAGGGTTTTTGCTCAGAGAGAATCAAGTTCTTTTATCAGTCTCTAAGCTATTTTAGCTATCATAGCTAGGTTCAATTTATGTGCATCTCTAAATGCTAATCCTCTTTTACTCATGGGTTTACATAGGCTTGCCATGCTTTAGGGTAGTATCCTTTGGCATTAGGTTCACTGCCTCACCAAAAGTATTTTTGTATAGCATTTATCCTACTAGAGATTTTTTTTTTTTTGGCAGAATGAAGCATCCCATCTAGAAAGTTGACATACTGGACAGAACAACTTTATTCAAAGTTATTTACTAGTTTTTGGCAAAACTTTGCTTTTCCATTCTTTGGATCTACGTTCCATTTTCTCAAGGATGAATTCAAAGGTTTTTACCTTTGCTTTGTCTATGAATATGGGAGCCCCTAAGTAAAAGTCTTTTAAATTAATGTGTTTTACTTTCAGGAGTTTTGACATTATTTTCTGGTGTTTTGTATGGACTTTGTTACTCAAAAAGACTCCTGACTTTTCAAAGTTTATCGATTATCCCGAGGCTTGACTGAAAAGATTGATTTTAGCTAACAAATTTTTACATTCTATTAAGTCAACTGTAATAAATAGCAGGCAATCATCTGCAAAAAGTAGGTGACAAATGGCAGTGCTTTTTGGAGTTATTTTAACTCCATGAAGAATTTTAGAAATTTCCTGAGCTAGTAGGAGTCTAGAGAAAACTTCCATACAGATTATCAAAAGGTAAGGAGATAAAGGATTTCCTTGCCTAATACCTTTAGAGTGTTTGAAGTATTCTCCTGGCGCTCCATTTAAAAACTCTGCTATTGAGGAGGTGGAAATGCATTGTTCTATAAGAAAGCAAATATTTTCTTTAAATCCAAAGTTTTTTAAGGTTTTCAGAAGAAATTGTCAATCAACTCTGTCAAATGCCACATATGGGGATTTACTCGGCCATTATCTTGAAAAAAAGAAAAAATTTCGAAGAGGAAGAAGAGAGAGAAATAAAGTCGTTGATAAAAGAAAAGTAAAAGTCATACATATTACGAATTAACTGTTGCCTCGTGAATGATTAGTTACACAAACTCGGGACATTAAACCCAAATATTGCCCGAGACCTCCAAAATCTGGTCAGTGATTTCGGTAGAAAAAAATCTACATTATAACCCTAAATCTATCATTGCAGCCCGAAATTTGTATTACAACTCAAAAATTTCCAAATTAGTTTCGTGGCCCAAATTTTATCTCGTGAAAAAAATAATTCATGACTCACACTGTAACACAATTGGAAAATGCTCTACATTAAATCTTCAATGCGACGAAAAGTTATTGCATCAGCTAAAAAAATTATATAGTATAATAATTCAACACTCACCTAAAGATATTCCACAATAAAAAATTTGGTTTTTCTTTAAATTAGTGTGTTTAAGATGGACGTATCATGTAAATTCCGATTAATCATCATAACAAAGTGTCAAGAAGATTTTTAGTACCGACCTCAGAAATTGTTCAAAATTAAATGTGTTAAAAATTATAATGAGCTAAGCGTCAAGGACTTGATGGAGTTTCTGGTATCAAGCTAGCTGCACGCCCCTTACCGGTTATTTCTTAGTAGTGAATTAGTTTGAATTTATATAGAATAATTCAACACTCACCGAGATATTTGGAAAAATAATTCCTCATAAACTTTTCTAGAGACAATTTGAAGTTTAGTTGTGAACGTTATGGATCCGTGCGACCTGTCTTTCACAGCCAACGGTCAGAATCATCCACTCGAAAAATGTTAAGATTAATTTTTTTTTGCTAGATTACTCATTTTTTATCCGTATGCTAGCGAAATATTGGCTACCTAAGGAATTCTATCCTATATATCACTTGAAAATGGGGTGGAAAATCACAATAAGGATTTGTTTTTACAAATTTTTTCATCGTTCTACTATAATAAGCGCATAAGTTTGGAAGCACATATGTTTTTGTAACTCTACTTCTTGTACCGTTCCCTTTATATTTGAGTCTTATGATAAAAATTTAGAACAACTGGCTATTGAAAGGGGTTATTGATAAGACCACGTTTTATGGAACATGTCAACGGTGCTGACCCGATGCGTCACTCAGGCATATTTGGCATATATGATCCTTTATACGGGTCAAGTCTCTCAAGATTGTGGAAGCCACCCTGGCTAGCAAGTGAAGGGCGCAGCGAGCACACAAGTCCAATGGAGGTACAAGGCATTGGATAAGCATAAATTATTTATTATTAGAGATAATATATTTATTTAGGCATTTTATTATATTTTAAGTATTTAATTATTTTATTTAGAGTTTATATTTGTTTAGAATAGTATTTTAGGAGTAGTATTGTTTTCTTATTTTCCAAGTAATGTAGCCTATAAATAGGCCTTATCAGTTGATTAATCATAATAAGAAAATTATCAAGCAAAAAAAAAAAAACAGGGTAAGGTTGAAGACATCTTTAAGTTTCTACACCGAAAATTATCAGTTGCATCATCATCCGTCTAAAGCTTGCCGGACAACTGTTATTGGGGAGTTGATCACCATCAGGCACCCACATCAACACAATTACGAGATTTTTTCTTACTCAGGTAAGGTGCTTATTGCTAGAGTAGGTATAGATGTTCGGAAAATTTGTTTTGTCAAACCTAAATAATTACCGATCAGTTATCAGTGCCACTTAAACCTAAGGCCCACTTACCCAATAGGTAGTCATCAAGCCCAACAGTAAGGCTTTCTTTGTCGGCTGGGTTTATTTGCTTGATTGTTTGAGTTTTTGTTCCTGTTACCTTAACCATCACCCAATAATTAACCACCAATCCATTGGCAAACCATCGAACCCCAACAGTAGGCCAATTCCATCCATTTTCTATAACAGTATGAATCAAGAAACCAATAAAAGGCTGATATGTCAGCAATTTGATGGCAGAGATCCCGAAGGTTGGTTATTTGAAGCACAATTGATTTTTGAGTTCCGTAAAATTTTGCCGGAAGACTTTGTCAAGGTATCTAGCGGTTTTATCGGTAGTCCGTTCAAATGGTACAAGTGGATGCAAGATTATATTTCAGGGGCTTGGAAGAATTTTTGTTTTGCTTTATTAAAACGCTTTGGAAGTGTTGATCCGAAACTTGCTTTAGACAATTTGCAACAAGATGTAGACGAGAGTCGTGCTTATTGGAAATTTGCATTCCGAGAGTTCAAGGAGCGTCAAAGAGCAAAAATCGTTAAGCCCCAAGTTGTTACAACTATTTCTGATAATTCCACTATTGCAGTTATATCTGGTACCGCCACTGTTCGTATGGAAATTGTCGACGAAGAAAACAAAGTTGTTGGTGCATCAAAATCGGACCTTGGGGTCAATGTCCCATTTAAGGAGGGTGAAATGGTAAGATCACATGTGGAGCCAGTATCAATATATATACCACCAAATTTCATATCAATATATTCTCGATTCAAATCTTAGATCTCAGATGCAACCACCAAATTCCATATACCACTGAAAAACCATGAATATCAACATCGCCACTTCGATTGAGACTCAAATATGAGATATCCCATCGTCAATGAGCAGCAGTATAATCATTGTCTTTTGATTCAAAACTCAGCACTTCTGAAATCTCCTCTCGAACCCTAATTTTCATTTGAATCTTCACGAATTCGTCCACCAACACAGCCATTCATGATAACAATAACACATTTCTTCCATCGAATCCTTAAACTCCTCTTCCTAATCTGCAGCAAGTATACTCTTTTTATTACCAAATTCGCCTCTGAATCTTTCCTTCTCTCGATTTCATGGTGCCGCTGTAACTCTCTCGTTCAGGTGGAGTAAGTGAAGAACAAACAATGATGAATTTCTCTGTGAATTTTAGGTTCAGTGTAGGAATAAAGCTGGTGGATATAGCTACCATGTTGAAGTAGATAAGGGTCAACCAAATAATGTACTTAGACACCCACTCATTAGTTAAGGGCCACTAAGGTATGCCCCTTGCTTCTCTAGACTAAGCCGTAGTGGTTGTGGTTGTCTCATCTCATGTGCTTGGTTCTGGTTCCGCCTCCAATGGCAGTTGCACATGAGAATTGATGCTTTTGCTCTTTATGCTCAAAATGGATGCTTTATCCTTCTTTCACTCCAAATGACTCCATTGCACCTAATAAACTCAAAATTAAACATAAGATACATAATTCACACGAAAACATAGCAAAGAAAGCATAAAATATAGATATAAATGAAGGTGTTTATGACACCTATTAGTTTTTTGAGGGTGAAAAAGGTTTCTGCTGATTTCGGTAATTTCGCGTGAGTGGGTGAGAAACTGAGTCTAAACCCTAAACAATTACTGCGAGGGATTACTTTAGATTCGAGAGATCAATTTGTACAAATCCGGACTAAACCAAGAAATGTCCGTTCCAGACTTGCTTCGATCACAAAGTGAATGAGAAGGGTTGGTTTTAGGGAGGGGAGCGAAGAAAGTGTTGAGACCAGAATAGTTGATTCTGGAAGAGTAGTTGTTTGACTTGTATCAGAAAGTGAAAGCTAACAGCTGGGAAAGCTAGCAAGTGATTTCTGAGTGTTGTATGCTCCTGACCAAAACTTGTTGTTTGGTGGAAATAGGTAAGACCTATTTATACAAGTCGTAACATAACGTACTCTGGTCTCGTAGAAAATGGAAACGGCTGAGTAAAGTGGAAGGAGGTGACAAATGGGTAACGCCTGGAATTTATGTTCCATAATGAAAGGAGTGTTTCACCATTATTCCTTGTATTTACTAACCGACTCATTCTTATGACACTTTCATGTAACGGGCGTAGTGTACGCCGCACGCTGTAAACTGCCAAACCAATACCCTTTATGAGCATCCCCCAGTTTGTGACATGTGTTAGATGTCTCGAGTGTTTTCACGGGAAAACGTGTAGCAAGGTGTTACGTGTGGCATGCCAGTGGCCATGGTAGAGTCGACATGGCTTTGCCAAAGAATATGCGCAGCCAAATTTGGGGTTTAGATGCAAACCGTGATGTTTTGGCTTTGGGCCGTAAGTTAGGTGGCGAACTTGAACGGTCAAAATCCGCATCTCAGAGGGAAGGATAGCCGTTGATTATTACAACCCTCCGTTTTAGCAGCCAACGTTGAGCATGGATTTTCCATAGAGTGGGCGCGGCCAAATTAGGGTTTAGGTTCAAACCGTGTGTTTTGGCTTTGGGCCGCAAGTTTCCATGCGTCAGGTGGCGAACTTGTGTGGTCGAGATATGTATCTCAAAGAGAAGGGTAGCCGTTGATTACTACAACCCTTTGTTTTAGAAGCCAGCGTTGAGCATGGCTTTGTCATAGAGTAGGCGCGGCCAAATTAGGGTTTAGGTGCAAACCGTGTGTTTTGGCTTCGGGCCGCAAGTTTCCATGCGTCAGGTGGCGAACTTGTGTGGTCGAGATCTGCATCTCAAAGAGAAGGGTATCCGTTGATTAGTGGAACCCTTTGTTTTAGCAGCCAGCGTTGAGTCATGGCCTTGTCAAAGAGTAGGCGCGGCCAAATTAGGGTTTAGGTGCAAACAGTGTGTTTTTTCTTTGGGCCGCAAGTTGCCATGCGTCAGGTGGCGAACTTGTGTGGTCGAGATCTGCATCTCAAAGAGAAGGGTAGTCGTTGATTATTGCAACCCTTCTTTTGTAGAGCAGTGTTGAGTCATGGCCTTGTCAAAGGGCAGGCCCGGCCAAATTAGGGTTTAGGTGCAAACCGTGTGTTTTGGCCTTGGGCCGCAGGTTGTCATGCATCAGCTGGTGACTTTGGACGGCTAATATTTACATCTTAGATGGAAGGGTGTCCGTTGATCGTTGCAACCCTTCGTTTTGGTAGCCAATGATGTGAATGAGAGGCTGGCATGGTATAGGCGCGGCCAAAACTAGGGTTTGGTGCAAACCGTGGTGTTTGGCCTTGGGCCGCAAGTTTGTCGTGCGTTAGGTAGCGAACTTGGATGGTCGAGATCTGTATCTCGAAGAGAAGGGTAGTCGTTGATTATTGCAACCCTTCGTTTTGGCGTGGAGAAGTAGCTGGCATGGTTTTCCATTGGCACATGGAGCGGTGGGCATGGTTGGCATGCCTTGGAGCAGAGACGTGGCTGGCATGGTTTGCCATTGGAACGGTTCTTTGCGTTGGCATGGTTGGCATGCCTTGGCGCAGAGACGTGGCTGGCATGGTTTGCCATTGGCACGGTGGTGGTGCCGGGCATGGTTGGCATGCCTTGGCTCAGAGATGTGGCTGGCACGGTGGTGCGGCTGGCATGGTTGGCATGCCTTGGCGCAGAGACGTGGCTGGCATGGTTGGAATGCATTGGCGCAGAGACGTGGCTGGCATGGTTTTCCATTGGCACGGTGGTACGGCAGGCATGGTTGGCATGCCTTGGCGCAGAGACATGGCTGGCATGGTTTGCCATTGGCACGGTGGTGCGGCTGGCATGGTTGGCATGCCTTGGCGCAGAGACGTGGCTGGCATGGTTTTCCATTGGCACGGTGGGAGAATTAGGGTTAGTTGTATACATAGGTGATTTCAGTTAATACTAAGGGTTCTGTCGTGGAACATGACACATGTATAAAAAAAGGTACCCTGGTAATTCTTACGTAAATACGCTGATTGTTTCAATAAATGCGCTATTGGTCATAGTGACATCATGCCAGATGTACGGTTTTACGATTTTATCCCTAAGCTAAAAACCACCATCAACATTAAGTCCCCTGCTTAGCTCAAAACAGGAGCATTGTTGTGAGGTAAGCATAATATGGTGACAAACGAGGACAAAATCGAAGCAGCTGGTCATGAAAGATGGCTAGGAAAATTCGTCTAACCTTTTTAGAGAGTTTCCTGAGAGTTTGTGATCCTTGTGTTGGCGGCCTTGAATGAATTCTACTTGCGTCGTTCGCTGGCCAGATTGTGAAACAGTAGATGCGATTGCTGGTTAAGATGCAGGGTGTCAGCTCGGTTTGGTCATGTGTCACCTTGGAATGGGAGCCGTAGGTGTTGCATGGCTAGCGATCGGATCGGTGAGGCGTTGGAAGAGGTATGGTGCAGCTTGGATCGACGCAACTTGGACGTGGCTTGGCTTGGGCGCGACTCGACTCGGGCGCGGATTGTTGATACCGTGAGGCGGGCCCGGTTGCCTCTTTCCATGCGTATCTCGAATAGTAAGCCTCTCCCCCATCCAACTTTGAAAAGCGTTACATTCTTGTGTTTCTTTTGTTTACCTTTCATTAGGGTTTTGGTGAGAGACTCTGTTTGAGGATGATTTCCCGGCCGTGATGTAATCACATTTTGTCTACTCGGCCTTTGTTTTTTTTTTAAGGGTTTCCCCAGTATTTATGCTGGTGAAGAAGCGTCGTCTTTCCCGTTTTGAAACAAAGGTTTCCTCTTGTTGAGTCCATATCTCTTCATCATGTCGATCAGCAGCGAAATATCCTCGAGCCAGCCGGATTCTTCAGTCAAGCGCGTGCGGCCTAATTCTTGCGATAACTCCCCTACCCGGATCATCCGATTCAAAAAGATTATACCGGTATGCTTTCATTGATCAACAGCTACTCTGCTGTTTATTGTTCCTTTGTTTGCTGACGAGTAACAAAATAGATTTTTTTTTGTGCAGAGATATCCCGTCGGAGCATGCGTCACTGTCATTGATGAGGATGACTTGGTTACCCCCCTTTCTTCGAGTCCGATCCCGCCAACTGCTGTAGATCTGGCGAACGTCGATTTGGGGATCTCCTGTCATGAGTATCCCAACGTAGGTTGGTCGTTCGGAACCCGTATGCGGTGCTTGTCTTCCAATTGTCGGAACGTTGGTGGGTTTCTGGTGCGGAAGGAATTCGTGACTCTTTACACAAAGATATGGATGAGATACGTCCATATCGCCACCGTGTGGAGTGTGGTGCAACATTGCTCGTCTGCCTTGGTTTCCACCGTGAATTGTCTCTTGCCCATGGTCGCAGAGATGGAGAACACGCCCATCCGTGCTGTTACGGAATCAGCTATTCAGAAGTGAGAGAACCCGTTGTCTACATGTGAATCCCTGGAGTTCAAAGTGAGTTGGTTGCGGCATCTTCTTGATATTGTGAAGGTTGACAGGGCCGGTATTCTTGCTGGTGTGGTCCCTGCTGCAAAGGCTATTTTGGAAGAGGAGAAGGCTCTGGCCACGGAGTCGCAGAGGGTGGAAGAGTCAACCCGGAACTTAAAGAGTAGAACTGAAAGGTATAAAAACCGGTTGAGGATGATGCTTTCGAGGGATTATAATCTGTTGGATTGGCTTTTCTGAGTTATGTAGTTGTGAAATGTTTTGCTTCTTTTTGGGTTTCAAGCATGTATTTTTTTTTTGAAAGAATAAGAGAATTTTACTGACTTGCTTTGATTTAAACAAAAGAAAGAAACTTGAGAATTGAGCCCTGGAAATGGAAAAATGCCTGGCTATGCGTGTTTATGATATGGCAAGGCGCGAGGCGGCGATCAGGCGTAGTATTCCTCGAGCCACTTTCTGTTGATGACCGCTTCCAGTTTTCCTCCATCTTCTTTAATGACCTAATAGTACCCACTGATGTATGCTTTCGTGACTATATAAGGCCCTTCCCATTTTGGGGATAATTTAGGTGCGGATGCATCTTACTGGATGTGTTTGGCAGTCTTCAGTACCAAATCTCCCACTTGAAAAACTCGAGTTTTCACAGTTTTGTTATATGCTCTGGAAGCCCTATTCTTGTATGCTTGCGCCTGCTCTTCCGCTTTCGATCTTTTGGAATCCACAGTGTCCAATCCTGCTATCCTGGCGCTCGATGCTTCAGCTTCATTCCATCGGACTCCGCTTGCTTCGACAATCCTAGCTGACGGGATTTTAACCTCCGTTGGGAGGATAACGTCTGTGCCATAGAAGAGGGAGTAGGGAAAGGCGCCAATGGAACTTCTTGGTGATTTCTGGTATGCCCAGAGCGCCATTGGTAATTGTTCGTGCCATGTCCGAGGATTATCGTGCACTGTTTGGCTGATGATTCGGATCAAAGTTTTATTAGTGCTCTCCGCCTGTCCATTTCCTTGGGGATAGTACACAATGGAGAAGACTTGATTAATTCCATACACTTCAAGTAAGTCCCCTACTTGCTTGTTAGCGAAAGGAGTACCGTTGTCAGTGATGATATGTTTAGGTACACCAAATCGGCAGATGATGTGTTCCTTGATGAACGCTGCGATCGTGGCTCCAGTAGTTCCTCGTAAAGGTATGGCTTCGACCCACTTGGTGAAATATTCAGTTGTCGTGATTATGTACTCATGGTGTTTAGAAGACGACGGGTTGATCTTTCCAATGATGTCGAGTCCCCAGCTGTAAAAGGGCCACGGACTGCTTATTGAGTGTAGAGGAGTCGACGGTACATGGATAAGGTTTCCGTGGATTTGACATTTTTTTGCACCTCTGAACAAAAATAGTTGCATCGTCCTCCATGGTCGGCCAGTAGTATTTCTCGTGTATTTGAAGAAATAGTTTTCGTTTTCCCTGGTGTTCGCCTTCGTGCATTTCTTTCAGCATGATTGGGATTTCTGCCTCATTCAAACACCGTAGCAAACTTCCTCCAAAACTTTTGCGATATAAGATTCCTTCGTGGAATACGAATCTTTTGGACCTTTGTTTTATCTTGGCCGCGTACTTCTTGTTGGTATGGAGTACGCCGTCACGAAGGTAACTGATATATGGTTCTTTCCAGTCCCCAGTGAGGCCAACGTTGAAGACTTCCAATTGATGCGGCGACGCTTGACAATTGGAACAGGTTTCTTGGAGTAACCGAGATTGAGCCTCCATTTCTGGCCAGTAGAAGCCAAGGCGTTGCAAACGGCGATAGAGCGTTACCACCAACGTGAGCACGCAAACTTCGTTGTGAACGCGTTTGAGTTGTTGTTGCGCTTCTTCCTATCCGAGGCATCTTGACAAGGATCCGTCTGGGTTTCGGTGGTACAACACTCCTCTGAGCATTAAGAAACTTTGTAAAGTTTTGAGACTGACTCTCCCCTGGCAAAGCGAGCTGTTAAGCTCCTAGATAATTGGTGTTCTCCAGTCGTCGGCCTCGGCCTTTTCGGGTAGCGAAATCCATGTCGAAGCTACGGTCCGTCTCTTCACAGTCAGGGTTTCCTCAGAACCTTCGAATTGAAGTCTCGATGCTAATGCGGCTAGGCAATCAGCGTGTTGGTTTCCGCTGCGCCCAACATGCGTTATGGTCGCGTCGGCGAAGTAATTTAGTAGTTTCTGTGCCTCGGCTCTATATGGGGCCAAGGTTACTTCCTTCAGTGTGTACACTCCATTCACCTGGTTGACAAGTAATTTATAATCTCCTCTTATTTATAGACGTGTGGCGCTAGCTTGATTGGCCAATGATAGTCCGATGAGGAAGGATTTATATTCTGCTGAATTGTTGGTGCAAGGGAAATCTAGCTTGAAGGAGTGCGAGAAGACTTCACCGGATGGGGGGATAAAACCACACCTGCTCCTCCGGTACCGTTGTTGGGGGTGGCGGAGCCGTCGAAAAATAGTAGCCATGTTTCTTCTTGAATGAAAGAGATTTCTGGAAAATCTCTAGGGAGTTCCTCGTGTAGTGTCGTGGCATTCTCTCCGGGGAACGCTGCTAGTAAATCTGCAACTGTTTACCCTTTAATAGTTCTCGGGGAAGCGCATGTTATGTCGAATTCCGACATTTGGAGAAGCCATTAGCTGGCCTTCCCGTCAGGGCCGGTTTTGAGAGGAGGAACTTCACGGGATCAGACTTAGATATCAGTACCACTTTGTTGGAAAGTAGGTAATGTCTGAATTTCTGGATGGATTGGATCAGGGCCAAACATGCCTTTTCTGCTTTGGGATATCTGAGCTCAACATCTCTTAAAGTTCGATTGAAGTAGTATATGGGATGCTCCATCCCTTCGTCATTGTCTTGGGCGAGTAGAGCTCCGACGGCAGTGTCATTAAAAGCGGTGTAGAGGTGCAATGGTTTTCCTTGTGCGGGAGACTTCATGACGGCTGGGGAAGATAATATTTGTTGAATCTTCCGAAACGCCTCTTGTTGTAGTGCGGTCCAGACAAAGTTCGCTCTTTTCTTCAGCAAGGGGGTAAGCGAAGCAACGAGTTGAGCCAACCCCGGTATAAAGCGGCGAATGTAGTTTATTTTACCCATGAAACTCTGGAGTTCTTTCACAGTTTGCGGAAGTGGCATTGTGAGGATGGCTTGGTTTTTGATTGGGTGAACTTGGATCCCCTCGGCGGTCACCTGAAAACCTAGGAATTTTCCCGAAGAGACACCAAAAGCACATTTCAATGGGTTCATCTTCAATTTGTACTCGCGACATCTTTCAAACACCTGCCGCAGAATCTCCGCATGGGTCGTCCGAGTTCTTTATTTAACGACTATGTCGCCTACGTAATCTTCGACTTGCTTGTGCATCATGTCGTCAAAAATGGTGGTCATGGCGCGTTGGTATGTGGTGCCGTCGTTCTTCAGACCGAAGGGAATTACAGTGTAGTAAAAGTTTCCGATAGGGGTTCGAAAAGCCGTCTTACTTGCATCGTGTTCGTACATCTTTATTTGATTGTAGCCGCTGTATCTGTCCATGAAAGAGAACATACCGTGTCCGCTGGTGGCGTCTACCAGCATGTCAATGTTGGGGAGTGGAAAGTCATCCTTAGAGCAACATTTGTTCAAATCTCTAAAATCAACACATCACCTGATCTGGCCATTCTTCTTTTTCACCGGAACTATGTTGGCTAACCAAGTAGGGTGGTGAATCGGTTTAATGAAACCAGCCGCCGGTAGTTTTTGAACCTCTATCTTAATTTGTTCTTCCACATCGTGACTGAACTGCCTCGGGGTTTGTTTGACCAGTTTGGATCCGGGTATTACGTGTAGATGATGAGTGACCAGCTTCTCTTCCAAGCCAGGCATCTCATCGTATGTCCACCCAAATACATCTTGATATTCCTTGAGAAGATCTACTAGCTTTGCACGTTCGTCTCCGCGCAGAGTCGAGCTGATCGAGATGGGTCGCAGAGATTCCTCACTCCCGATATTAACAACCTCAAGTTCGTCCATGGTAGAGTTGGTTCCGTCTTGTAGCTGTCGTGGTGCATCAGGTACTTCCTCTTACGGCTCGTTGGGAGGAGATACTGTGTGGTAGTCTCTCCTGTTAATTGCTAACAGCGACGATGATATACGGTCTTCCCCTTTTCGTCATGGCTCATGATAAAAGTCCGTTCTCGCTTGGTGAGGGCATGAGACAAGATCCGGCATGGCGAGTAGAGGCCGGTGTCTCTCTTTTCGATAGGGCAGGGTGAGATCGAGTTTCTCCGTAAAATGGCGAAGACTCATGGCTTTCTGCAATTAACGCCCATTTTGGTAGTGGGGTGTGGCGAGCTTTGTCGGCTGTGGCCTGTGGGCTTTTTCTGTGCTCAAATGTCTCCATGCTGCATATCAGAGCATAGGGAGATAATGATGCAGCGATGCGGATGACTTCTCCGTGTAGCATGGTTTTCAGGCACTGGTGGTATGACGAAGGAATGATTCTATTATCATGGAGCCACGGCATTCCCAATATCATGTGGTAATCTGGCTCCTTTTCGATTACTTCGAACCTCACCCTTGACTGGACGGGTCCCACGATAGATTCAAGGTTGATGTATCCATACGTGTTAGTCCGGTTGCCTTCGAAATCGGTCATCATAGTGGGCTTTCGCACAACTTCGTTTGGTCGTACCACCGGCGTTACGAGCGTCCTGAGTGTAATGACGTTGGAGGATGCTCCTGTGTCGATGAGAGCCCTCTTGAATTCTACATCCTTGATACGGGCTGTGACGTGTAGGGCCCGGTTATGTCCTTTTTCTCGTCATGATATCGTCGTCGGTAAATGTGACATTGTTGATGGACATCTTTGGTATCCTCGAGGTCTCCGATCGTGAAGGAACCAGGGACACGTTTAATGTTATTCGATTGATGACGGTGAACGTCTCCATCCGTTGATCCTTTGAAAGATGCAAGAGTTCACACAAACTCTCCACCAGCGAGGCCCCTTCCTGGTCCACTGGTTTCTGATTGGTAGTGAAGCTTTTGACTTGGGAGTGACCGTCCAGGACGTGAGTCCCCAGTTCTGGAGTTTTAGGGGCAGGCGGTTCGTTCAATTCTGACGTTAGGCTGATAAGGAAGTCGAGTATGATGTTAATCGCCTCTTTCATCAGATCCGTATTCTTGGTATGGATCTCCTGAGCCTGCGCCAAGTTGATCAGTCTCGGGACTTCTCCGTCGATTGCGTTGTTGGATGCTGCGTTAGGAGAGGAAACATTTCCATTCATCTGAGTGGAGTTTGGGGGCACGGATTCGAGTCCTAAAACCGACCATCTTCCTGAATTTTAGTTATGAAGCATAATTTGAAATTGGTATTACAACCGAGAGATTAATCCTCCCGCTGTGGTCGCCAATTGTTTGAGGGTGAAAACGGTTTCTGCTGATTTCGATAATTTTGCGTGAGTGGGTGAGAAACTGAGTCTAAACCCTAAACAATATATTGCAAGGGAGTACTTTAGATTCGAGAGATCAATCTGTACAAATCCGGCCTAAACCAAGAAATAGCCGTTCCAGACTTGCTTCGGTCACAAAGTGAAGGAGAAGGGTTGGTTTTAGGGAGGGAAGCGAAGAAACTGTTAAGACCAGAATAGTTGATTCTGGAAGAGTAATTGTTTGACTTGTATCAGAAAGTGAAAGCTAACAGATGGGAAAGCTATCAAGTGATTTTTTGAGTGTTGTATGCTCCTGACCAAAACTTGTTGTTTTGTGGAAATAGGTAAGACATATTTATACAAGTCGTAACATAACGTACTCTGGTCTCGTAGAAAATGGAAACGGCTGAGTAAAGTGGAAGGAGGTGATAAATGGGTAACGCCTGGAATTGATGTTCCATAATGAAAGGAGCCTTTCACCATTATTCCTTGTATTTACTAACCGACTCATTCTTATGACACTTTCATGTAACGGGCGTAGTGTACGCCGCACGCTGGAAACCGCCAAACTAATACCCTTTATGAGCATCCACCAGTTTGTGGCATGTGTTAGCTGTCTCGAGTGTTTTCATGGGAAAACGTGTAGCAAGGTGTTACGTGTGGCATGGTGGCATGCCAGTGGCCATGGTAGAGTCGACATGGCTTTGCCAAAGAATAGGCGCGGCCAAATTTGGGGTTTAGATGCAAACCGTGATGTTTTGGCTTTGGGTCGTAAGTTTGGAGGCGAACTTGAACGGTCGAGATCCGCATCTCAGAGGGAAGGATAGCCGTTGATTATTGCAACCCTTCGTTTTAGCAGCCAACGTTGAACATGGCTTTGTCATAGAGTGGGCGCGGCCAAATTAGGGTTTAGGTGCAAACCGTGTGTTTTGGCTTTGGGCCGCAAGTTGCCATGCGTCAGGTGGCGAACTTGTGTGGTCGATATATGCATATCAAAGAGAAGGGTAGTCATTGATTAGTGCAACCCTTCATTTTAGCAGCCAGCGTTGAGCATGACTTTGTCATAGAGTAGGCACGGCCAAATTAGGGTTTAGGTGCAAACCGTGTGTTTTGGCTTCGGGCCGCAAGTTGTCATGCGTCAGGTGGCGAACTTTTATGGTTTAGATCTGCATCTCAAAGAGAAGGGTATCCGTTGATTATTCCAACCCTTCGTTTTAGCATCCAGCGTTGAGTCATGGCCTTGTCAAAGAGTAGGCACGGCCAAATTAGGGTTTAGGTGCAAACCGTGTGTTTTGCCTTTGGGCCGCAAGTTGCCATGCGTCAGGTGGCGAACTTGTGTGGTCGAGATCTGCATCTCAAAGAGAAGGGTAGCCGTTTATTATTGCAACCCTTCTTTTGTAGTAGCCAGCGTTGAGTCATGGCCTTGTCTAAGAGTAGGCGCGGCCAAATTAGGGTTTAGGTGCAAACCGTGTGTTTTGGCCTTGGGCCGCAGGTTGCCATGCGTCAGCTGGTGACTTTAGACGGCTAAGATCTGCATCTTAGATGGAAGGGTGGTCATTGATCGTTGCAACCCTTCGTTTTGGCGGCCAATGACGTGAAGGAGAGGCTGGCATGGTATAGGCGCGGCCAAAACTAGGGTTTGGTGCAAACCGTGGTGTTTGTCCTTGGGCCGCAAGTTGTCGTGCGTTAGGTGGCGAACTTGGATGGTCGAGATCTGTATCTTAAAGAGAAGGGTAGCCGTTGATTATTTCAACCCTTCGTTTTGGCGTGGAGAAGTAGCTATCATGGTTTGCCATTGACACGGTGGAGCGGCGGGCATGGTTGGCATGCCTTGGCGCAGAGACGTGGCTGGCATGGTTTGCCATTGGCATGTTGGTGCGGCTGGCATGGTTGGCATGCCTTGGCGCAGAGATGTCGCTGGCATTGTTTGCCATTGGCACGGTGGTGCGGCTGGCATGGTTGGCATGCCTTGGCGCAGAGACGTGGCTGTCATGGTTTGCCATTGGCACGGTGGGAGAATTAGGGTTAGGTGTATACAGAGGTGATGTGATCGTGTGTCAATCCGTCAAATATAATTTCACTTTCTCAATCAACTAGATATAAATATAGTATGCGATAAGGAAGAGTTCGTATCCACAGAGAGGCTTTCGTTGTTATAAAATTTCAGTTTCTAAAGTAACCAAGGGGGGATGTTTGTTTTATCTAAGAAATAAAAGTAATTGAAAGCAAAGTAAATAATTTGAGAAATCAATAAGGAGAAGATATTGGTCACGGGATAGTATCATTCACAAACATGTATTATCATCAATGATTAGAATTGGTATTTTAATCTCGTATTTATTAAGAGTCCTAGGATACCTTGATCGCAAGTATAACCCGTTAATTCCCTGTTTTCATCATAACCACATTAAAAGATGCATATGTGAATTCTTCCTAGAAAGCAACCTAAAGTGTAAAAGCACAATTAAGTTTAACTCCCTACAAGCATTAAGTTTTATGGAATAAGACTCATCAATGCAAACGAATGTGTAAAAGCACTAAACGTTTTAACAAAAGTTATGATTCACTTGTGACTAGTAGGATATATCACTACAAGCACTACCCACAATTATGCTACTTAGAATCGGGATAAACAACTTTTTCGTATTGAAAACCCTAATATAGCTCTAGAGATGAACGCAAATCGGATTGATTAGGACTCAACCTAACAAGTATTCAAATCTTATAACACTATTAATTGTGAATCACAAACAATAAATTACTGAGACAAAACTAATTCATTGAATCAAAATCATGTTGAGAAATCAAATTTTATCCCATAACCAATAAGATGTTTAGCTACTCATAGCTATGGAGTTCATCATAATCAATATTCAATAATAAAATAATGAAGAAGAAGAACAAAGCAAACCCTAGAAGCGTAAACAAAACGGCTCTCCCCAAAATTCCAAGAATAAGATATATATAAGTTGTATAAGACCTTCCCTTTATAGCTTTTCTCCAACTTCTAAAATTAGGTCTAGTCTTCAAAGTCCATTAGATGAAAATCCACCAAGCCCATAAGAGAGAGAAACCCATGTAAAAAAATATGACCCAAAAGTGGCCGCCGGAAATCTGGTATTGTGGCCGGAACTTGGCCGGAAAGGTTGCCGGAAAACATCTCAGGTGACCGGCAAAGTCCGCCCGGTCACCGGTTCAGTGAGTCAACTCGGTCGGGTTCAACGGGTCAGCTCGGTCGGACCGAGTCAAACCGGGTTAGCTGGTTCTAGTCAGAGAGTCAGGTCTGAGTCAAACCCAAGTCAGCTAAGAACTGAATCACCGTGGTCGATCATAACTGTGATCCAGTCTGAAAGTTACTTGGCTGAGCCATTGCACAGGCCAAACACTGTGGTGCACAATCATTGAGCATCATAGCTGCTTCTTGAACTGCAACTCCACTGCCTTCTCCCCCTCCTTCTTGCACTGCAATACAGCTTTGCAGCCCATATCCTTGCCAGCTCTATCTCTTCACAACTCCTACAACTCAATGCCAGCATCATTCTAGCTCAGGTCAATCAGCTATACAGTTTCGCCTCAGGCAACCAGCTTGCAGCTCACTGCACCACTTCACCACTTCCTTGAACCCACAGCACTAACTCAAACCTACAGCTCTGCCAGTTCAAACTCACAGCAGCTTCTAGCTCTTCAACTGAGCTACAACAACAGCTCTATTTCCTCCTTTCTTGCTCCACCTTCTTGCCCTGAGCCAACAGCAAGCTCTGAATCCCATCAACACAGCTCTTCATAAGCAACAACCTAACATTCATCTAGGCTTAACTTCAACCTCCCCTGCACATTGCAACTCCAATCTGGCTTCAACCCACTTCAGCCTTCACAATCCCAGTACCACCACATTCATGAGTTCATCACCATCAAGACCATCTGCGTCTTATGCTCTTTCTTCTTGTCTCAGTCAACCACCAACAACTTCTCCGCTTGTGCAAACACCACCAGAATCACCAATACTGCACCAGAGCATCACCATCTCAGCTACTCAGCATCACCTTCACCAATCCATGCCTACATTGCACCCAATTAGTTGTACAAAAATGCATCTCCTGCACATATCACCAGCTCCAATCCCAGCAAACAACATCCATTTGCTTCAAATCCCATTGCAGCAACCCTAACTTCCAGATTTACTTCCACAATTTCAATACCCTGAGCTCTGTATCCTCTTGCATTTCAACCACCTGCCATCTTTCATCTAACTCCTCCATTGCAGCTCTGCTTCACCTCATATCTCACTGTCACAGCATAACAGCACCATCATCTTCCCTACCACCTTCATAAACTCATTTCACTGTGAACTCCAAATCAAACCCATTCATCTTCTCGACAGAACCCATGTCATTCATTTGATTTCAGACTTGTTTTTGATGTTAACCCATATTTGAGCTCAATCCCATCTTCAATTTTATCTCCAACAACTAGAACATACAACCCTAAAACAACTCGTTACTTCATCATCTTCTTCTCCGAGTCCATACAACCCATATCTCGACCCTTTTCAGCAAACCCCCAAATCCATTTCGATTTAAGAACCCTAACTTCTTCTCAGATTCAACTAACAACACAGCTCTGTTCTTCATCGATTTCTTCCTTCAAACTCTCAATAGATTCCTTCACTCAATCAACACAGACCAGATCCCCTTTCTAGATTCGAAACACCATCTCCGTTACCACCAAATCACTCGAACTCAAGAACCCATCTGAGATTCGAGCCACAAAAACCATGTCTCTCGTTCTTCTTCTTCTCCTCTGAATTTCTCCACTCTCAGGCAACAACCCTCTCGATCTCTCTCAATCATCATCGCTACCTTCTCTCTGGGAACTCAAATCATGGCTGCTTTCATTTCCTCTCTCTCGATTTTCAGGTTGAAAATAATAATGAGAAATTTATTTCTCACTGAATTCTAAGGCTGGTGTAAGAGAATGAAAGTGGATATAGCCACTTGGGTAAGACAGATAAGGGGTAACCACAGTGATTTTAGGCACCACTCATCAGATAAGGGCCATCTTGATTTGCACCCCTTAACCATGGCTCAGCTCCAGATAGTATCCTCTATTGCTTTGAAATGACAATTTTGCCCTTTGACTCAATTTGGGTGATTTCCGCTTCTTTTCCTCCGTGCGACTCCAGAGTACCTAATAACTCAAAAACACACGTAAAGTACATAATTCACAAGAAAAATAGCAAAGAAAGCGTAACTACTAGATAGTAAATTAGGTGTTTTCTACACCTATCATGATGTCAGTTAATACTAAGGGTTCTTTCGTGGAACATGACACATGCATAAAAAAAAGGTACCCTGGTAATTCTTACGTAAATACGTTGATTATTTCAATAAATGCGTTATTGGTCATAGTGACGTCATGCCAGATGTACGGTTTTACGATTTTATCCCTAAGCTAAAAACCACCATCAACAGCCGTAAATGTCCAACTTTTGTCATTATCCTTTAATTGATTCCGCCAAAACTTCCTGTAGATTATGTTCAGTTGTTGAAATACCTTTTTTGGAAGGTTATGCACACACATATAGAATTATGGAATAGTAAGTAAAGTATAATTGATGAGAATTGTTCTTCCAGCGTGAGAAAGACGCATGCACTTTCACCCTTTCAGTCGTTTCAAAATCTTCTCAACTAGATCACTGTAAGTAATAATTCGAGACATCGGAAGCAAAATAAAATGACCCAAGTATTTTTCATCTTGGTCCATATTGTAAAAGCGGGGGTACAACAACCTCACTCAATATTTCGATTAGCAATCTGTATGGACAAACTCTTATATACTTTCAAGAGAATCAACTAGACTCAATCTTAATAAAGTAAATCAAAGAGTTAATATCTCTATCTCTCGATTTTATCTATACTCAAACAAATATAAATCTGTGAGTTTTTATCAAATACAAGAGATATAAACTTGGATGGTACCAAAGACCAATATCCAAGGATCAATCAATTTCCAATCAACAACCAAAGGTTGGATTTCACAATTGATCAATACAACGTACAACATGTGATATTTTAATTATATAACAAAATATAATACGGAATAGAAATAACACAGACACCAGAAGTTTTGTTAACGAGGAAACCGCAAATGTAGAAAAACCCCGGGACCTAGTCCAGATTGAACACACACTGTATTAAGCGGCTACAGACACTAGCCTACTACAAACTAACTTCGATCTGACCGTAGTTGAACCCCAATCAATCTCACACCGATCCAAGGTACAGCTTGCACTCCTTACGTTTCTGATCCCAACAGGATACTACGCACTTGATTCCCTTAGCTGATCTCACCCACAACTAAGAGTTGCTACGACCCAAAGTCGAAGACTTTAATAAACAAATCTATATCACACAAAAAAGTCTACAGTAATAGATAAATCTGTCTCCCACAGAAATACCTACAATTTTTGTTCCGTCTTTTGATAAATCAAGGTGAACAGGAACCAATTGATAACCCAGACTTATATTCCCGAAGAATAGCCTAGTATTATCAATCATCTCACAATATTCTTAATCGACGAGGCGAAAGAAGATATTGTGGAATCACAAACGATGAGACGAAGATGTTTCTGACTACTTTTATATCTTACCTATCGGAGATATTAATCTCAAGACAATCGTTATGATTGTACTCAACACGATAGAATCATCAAGATCGGATCCCACAACTACGAGAAAGTAGTATCGGTCTGGCTTCACAATCCCAATGAAGTCTTTAAGTCGTTAACCTGGTTTTCAAAAAGAAACCTAAGGTTAAAGGAGAATCGACTCTAAATAATACAACTAGTATCACACAGGAGGTGTGGGGATTAGTTTTCCCAGTTGCTAGAGTTCTCCCTTATATAGTCTTTCAAATTAGGGTTTGCAATCAATGTTAGCTTAGTAACAAAGCATTCAATATTCACCGTTAGATGAAAACCTGATTAGATTCAAGCTAATATCTTTCAACCATTGGATCCAAAACTTAGCTTGTTACACACAAATGAAATGCACGATTTTAGGTTTGTGTAACCGTACCCAAACATGTACATTTGTTGGTTCAACGGTAGTTAACCAAATAGTTAGCCATATGAGCACTTTCATATCAACCATATTCTTCTTCACCATAACTAGTTCAAATGACTAAAATGAACTAGGTAGAGAGTTGTTCAATTGTATAAATCTTATGTAACTACACAAGACACAATCGAAGCAAAAACGATTTGATTCACTCGAATCGATTCATGAACTTTATAACCACAGTTTTCATTTTGCATTCCTTAGTTAATATAAATATAAGTTCACAAAAAAATCGTCTTTAGATATAACCAACTTAAGTTTGCAGACTTAGTTCGCGAAATTAAGTTCCCGGAAGGAGCTCAAACTCCAGCAGATATTCTCGGGATGAGAACTTCCGCCAGTTCGCGGACTGGGTTCGCGGACTGAGTTCACAGCTCTTGTTCCGGTTTTCCTGATCAAAAAAGTATGCATACTTCGGTTCAAGGAAAAATGACTTATACATATATGTGTTTCCACATAATTCTTATATCCAACAATGGTTATATAATCTAAACTCTCATTTCAATCATTGAAACATTCTTAGAGGACGTTATTATATACACTACAGGAAAAATGTACATCTACAACTAGAGATTTACAACACTTTTCTAAACATCGTAGAAAGTCCTATGTTTTACAACTGGTTTCAGAGGAAGAGTTATCGTATATCATCACTTCCAACCCTTAGGAAACAAGGGGTTGCGCTATGAAAACAAACGACAACTCCTTAAGCAAAACAGTTGTGACGACATTTAGCAATAACAACTTTGTTCCATATATGTAGTGACTTAGCCTATCACTATTCTGACAAATGTTGTTGAAGAACACAAAAATATGATAATGAAAAAAATGTTGGAGGGGAGATTCGAACATGAACCTACTGCATGGAAGTCTAGCTCATCAACCACCCTTTCAGTTCACAAGTTTCGGTTTTTTTATATTTTTTTTAAATAGAAACCTACAACAACACTTATAACCATCCTACAACAACATTATAAGTGTTGTTGGAGTAAAAATATATAATGTTGGAAAAAATGAGGTTATAGGGGAGATTCGAACATGAATCTACTGCATGGACGTCTAGCTCATCAACCATCCTTACCGTTCACAAGTTTTGGCTTTTTTTTTTTTTGTAATAAAAATGTATAACAACACTTATAACCGTTGTTGAAGTAAAAATATAGAACATTAGAAGAAATGAGGATGGGGGGATTTGATGATCCTCAACCTCCTGTATGGAAGTATACACCACTAACCATACCTACACTATTACATGTTCTGTCAAGTTTGTGGTTCTTTAATACACTAACTTTATGACAACCCTTCATAAGAGTTGTAAAACAAAATGTAATGCTCAAAAATAATGCTCGGGATCGAGCCGCAAACAGCACGAAGCCTTCTCTGTAAACAAATCACATACACGCCTTCTCTGTAAATAATTACATACATTTTTCACTATCTGTAATATTTACTTTACTCACTTCAGATAAGGGTAGTCTTGTAATTTTCACAGTCTCCATAATATTTATTACCTTTATTTCTAGTAAGGGTAATATGGTGATTTTAACAATTTATAATATTTAGTTTACTTATTTTCTGATAAGCGTGGTCTGGTCATTTTCATAGTCTTCATAATATTTATTGCATTAATTTCCAAAAAGGGTAATATATTCATTTTCACAAGCAATGATATTTACTTTACTTTTTTTCGATAAGGGTAGTCAGGTCACTTTCACAATCTCCATAATATTTATTGCAAAAATTTCCATGAAGGGTAATATGATCATTTTCACTATCTGTAATATTTACTTTACTTATTTCAGATAAGGATAGTTTAGTAATTTTCACAATCTCCGTAATATTTATTACCTTTATTTCTAGTAAGGGTAATATGGTCATTTTAACTCTGGTAATCTTCGAACATGGGATGTTCAATTCTGATATATTTCTTATCCAATTCTGATATATTTCTTACCTGTAAATGGATGGATTCGTCGTTCTTACCAAGTTTCTAACTTAGAGTAGTCAACTCGCGGCCAGGTTTCGATCTCGGAGCATGGTATGCAAAGAATATGCATAAATAAGGTTTGTTTAAGGTTTCGTAGAATATCTCGAAGGAATCTTACCTTTAAATGGATGGATTAAATGCGTTCTTACCAAGTTTCGACTTAGAGTAGTCAACTCGCGTCGGAGTTTCGATCTCGGAGCATTTTATACATAGAATATGCGAGAAATAAGGTTTTTAAGGTTTGGTAGAATATCGAAGGAATCTTACCTGTAAATGGATGGATTCGTCATTTTTACCAAGTTTTTGACTTAGAGTAGTCAACTCGCGGCCAGGTTTCGATCTTGGAGCCCGGTATGCATACAATATACATAAATAAGGTTTGTTTAAGGTTTCGTAGAATATTTTGAAGGAATCCTACCTGTAAATGGATGGTTTCTTCGTTCTTACCAAGTTTCTGACTTAGAGTAGTCAACTCGCGGCCAGGTTTCGATTTAAGAGCATGGTATGCATACATTTATGCAGAAATAGGGTTTGTTTAAGGTTTCGTAGAATATCTAGAAGAAATCTTACCTGTAAATAGATGGCGTCGTTCTTACTGAATTTCTGAATTAGAGTAGTCAACTCGCGGCCAGCTGGTTTCGATCTCGGATCCTAGTACGCATACAATATGCAGAAATAAGGTTTTTTTAAGGTTTCGTAGAATATCTCGAAGGAATCTTACCTGTAAATGGATGAATTCGTCGTTCTTACCAAGTTTCTGACTTAGAGTAGTCAACTCACGGCCAGGTTTCGATCTCGGATCCCTGTACGCATACAATATGCATAAATAGGGTTTTTTTAAGGTTTCGTAGAATATCTCGAAGAAATCTTACTTGTAAATGGATGGATTCGTCGTTCTTACCAAGTTTCTGACTTAGAGTAGTCAACTCGCGGCCAGGTTTCGATTTAAGAGCGTGGTATACATACATTTATGCAGAAATAGGGTTTGTTTAAGGTAATATCTAGAAGAAATCTTACCTGTAAATAGATGGATTCGTCGTTCTTACCGAATTTCTGAATTAGAGTAGTCAACTCGCGGCCAGGTTTCGATCTCGGATCCTAGTACGCATATAATATGCAGAAATAAGGTTTTTTGTAAGGTTTCGTAGAATATCTCAAAGGAATCTTACCTTTAAATGGATGAATTCGTCGTTCTTACCAAGTTTCTGACTTAGAGTAATCAACTCACGGCCAGGTTTCGATCTCGGATCCTGGTACGCATACAATATGCAGAAATAGGGTTTTTTTAAGGTTTCGTAGAATATCTCGAAGAAATCTTACCTGTAAATGGATGGATTCGTCGTTTCTAACTTAAAGTAGTCAACTCGCGGCCAGGTTTCGATCTCGGAGCATGGTATACATAGAATATGCATAAATAAGGTTTAAGGTTTCGTAGAATATAGCGAAGGAATCTTACCTGTAAATGGATGGATTCGTCGTTTTTACCAATTTTTATACGTATAGTAATCAAGTCGCGGCCAGGTTTCGATCTCTGAGCCTGGTATGCATACAATATGCAGAAATAAGGTTTGTTTAAGGTTTCGTAGAATATTTCGAAGGAATCTTTCCTGTAAATGGATGGTTTCTTCGTTTTTACCAAGTTTCTGACTTAGAGTAGTCAACTCGCGGCCAGGTTTCGATATTGGAGCCTGGTATGCATATATATATGCATAAATAGGGTTTGTTTAAGGTTTCGTAGAATATCTCGAAGAAATCTTACCTGTAAATAGATAGCGTCGTTCTTACTGAATTTCTGAATTAGAGTAGTCAACTCGCGGCCAGCTGGTTTCGATCTCAGATCCTAGTACGCATACAATATGCAGAAATAAGGTTTTTTTAAGGTTTCGTAGAATATCTCGAAGGAATCTTACCTGTAAATGGATGAATTCGTCGTTCTTACCAAGTTTCTGACTTAGAGTAGTCAACTCACGGACAGGTTTCGATCTCGGATCCTGGTACGCATACAATATGCATAAATAGGGTTTTTTTAAGGTTTCGTAGAATATCTCGAAGAAATCTTACGTGTAAATGGATGGATTCGTCGTTCTTACCAAGTTTCTGACTTAGAGTAGTCAACTCGCGGCCAGGTTTCGATTTAAGAGCGTGGTATACATACATTTATGCAGAAATAGGGTTTGTTTAAGGTAATATCTAGAAGAAATCTTACCTGTAAATAGATGGATTCGTCGTTCTTACCGAATTTCTGAATTAGAGTAGTCAACTCGCGGCCAGGTTTCGATCTCAGATCCTAGTACGCATATAATATGCAGAAATAAGGTTTTTTGTAAGGTTTCGTAGAATATCTCAAAGGAATCTTACCTTTAAATGGATGATGATAGGGTGTAGAATACATCCTATTTACTATCTATTGTTTATGCTTTCTTTGCTATTTTTCTTGTAAATTATGTATTTTACGCTTGTTTTGAGTTTTATAGCTACTATGGAGTCATACGGAGGAAAAGAAGAAGAAATCACCCAATTTGAGAAAAAGGGCAAAATTGTCATTTCATGGGCGAACACTATCTGGAACCCAGCCAAGGTTAAGGGATACTCTCTTTTGGAGGAGCACTAAAGACAGGCCAATGAGGTTAAGGGGCATCTACCTGTTATTCACTTATGGGATTGCCAACTGGGTATCCCTTATCAAATGACCAGGATCTTTGAATATCCGACCCGACTTTATTATTACATAACCCTAAATCGAGAGGAGTCTGCCTCTCATTCATTCATTCACCAAGGCCGAGAGAGAAGCGACCATGGCTCTTTGTTAATTTGTTCAAGAAATTGAGACGAAATCGAGGAACACAGAGAGGAGATAGAGGAGTTGCTGATGAAGCTCGGAGAAATGGGTTTGCTGGGAGATGGAAGAGAAAGTGATGTTAGGGTTTGATGTTGCAGTGAATCGAGAAACTCAGAAGGAGGAGAAGAATTCAAGCCACTGCTGTTGAAATAGATCGATGGGTGTTGTTCCAAGGAGGTTTTAGAAAGATGGGTTCGATTTAAGTTAAAAATTGGCAGTGGTGTTGAGGAGATGAAGATTCAGGGAGAAATTGCAGGAAAAAATGGGTTCGATGTGTTGCTGGTCTTGAGATGAAATCAAGGTGTTCAACAAAGCGAGATTGAATGGGTCAGACAAGGCAACAAAATCAAAGAAGATGAAGATGTAGCCGCTGTCAAATTAAAATGGGTTTCGATCTAAAGATGTTGCGTTCAAGATTTAGTGAACTGAGAGCAGATGGGTTTGAAGAGAGATTGATGTTGTTAAGATGGGTATTGGTCCTCTTCTCGCCGTCAATTGAAGAGAACAGGGACGGAGATGGGTTCTCGGTGCTTGTTGGTAGTCATTGTTTGAAGAAGCGGAATGGTAGGTGTTGAAGCCAGGAGTTTTAAATGGGTGAAATGTATTTTGGTTTGTAATTTGAGAAGAATGAGAGATGGGTTTGCTTGGGTGGTGGATTGAAGGAATTGATAGAGATTGAGAGTGGGTTTGGTTCCAGCTAGCGTCTATTGCCATTGATTGATGGTGACAAATAAGGAGCTGATGATGCATTATGAAGTTGATCCTATAGAATGAGTGAAGCTGCTAAACTAGATGTATGTTAGGATGAATTTGTGCAGGGATGGAGCTAAAGAACGGCCTGAAATCGGCCTGGGAAATGTCCTATAAACAAACGGAATGCTGTCCGGTTTTTCTCTCAGACGAGTCGACTCAGTGAGTCCGATAACGATCCAAACGACTCAACACGGCCCAGCCGATCTAGCTCAGCCGAGTAAGACAAGTCAGCCACCTAGCAAGACTGACTCAGAAGCTGACTCACCATCTGGTTTGACCCGATTGACTAACGTGGACTGACGGTTTGATCATTTTGATCGTTAGTCCTAACGGTGGATCGACGGAATATTCCGTCGAATATACCAGTGACGGTGAACTTTTTCAGGTGGCCGGCGGCGACTTTTTCCGGCCGGATTCCGGCCATAATACCAGTTTTCCGGCGACCAAAATTCCAGAATTTTCTATGGACTTCTCTCATGGGTGTGAAGACTTGGACTAGGAATTGGATGGAGAATTTGGCTCAAATTTGGAAAGAGAAGATGAAGAGTTGAGGAAGACTTGAATTTGGAAATTGAATGGCTAAAGGAAAAGGATTCTATTCCTTGGAAGATTTGGAGAATATTGAAGCCTATAAATTAAGGGTGTTAATGGATGTCCGAAAATTCCGGTATTCGTTCGAATTCGCATTCGAAATATCAAATATTATTCGAAAATAGTTTTCGGATTAGGATATCCGGATTTTTTTATCCGAAAATGTAACTAATCGGATACGAATTCGGATATGGAGGTATTCGCATCCGAAATATCCGTATCCGGAATTTATGTGTGAATATATAGATATTTTAAACCTATGAAAGTGTAGATCATATCTATTTTTTTTCTTTCTTTATATTTAGACATTTTGTTAAATTTTATTAAAAATAATAAATAATACTTTTCATTCTAATTAATTTTTATTATGTAAACATTAATCTTTTGTAAAAATAAAAATATTTTACTATTATTTTTTCTTATGATTTCGGATCGGATAATTATCCGATATCCAGGATAGAAATTCGGATACGAATTCAAAGTGAAAATTACGATATCCGTTCGGATTTGGATCGAATTCGGATAACATATGGTATTTTCGGATTCGGATACGGATAGTGCCTATCCGCATCCGTATGCATCCGTTTACACCCTTACTATAAATAGAGAAGTTTTCTACATCTTTTAGACATATCTCTACACACACAACACTTTTCTTTTCTTATTCTTTGTGTGAACTCTTTAGCATGAGTAGCTAATTTTATTATTGATTGAGGATGAATTCCTAGTTCTTAATATATGATTTGAGTTTTGTTTCAATTCTATCTTGAGATTTTTCACATGATTATCGTTTGTTTTTACTAATAGGAATGTTTATTCATTCATGATTGATTGATAGATTGTTTAGAGTGCACGCTAAATTGATTTGTTAGTTTAATCTAAATCTAGTATAAGTTAGGGAATAAGTAATCGTTCTCGACACTTTACACAAGTAGAAAACACGAGACCTTGCGGAGGATTCCGTGGAGCGATTGTGTGTAAAAACAACGCTAGAAAGTGGACCAAGCGAACCGAGTCTAACTACTAGTACTAAACCTAAATTCATAGATCTTAATGCATTCGGGGAATTACATCTTGTAAGCGAACCTCAAGGTGGTTCTTTTGAATAGAATCCGATAACTAAGCGGACTTGTTACTCAGTGAAATAAGGGATTTTGGGGCTAGCTAAGCGAACCTGCTATCCTACGGTTGGTGATAATCTGTGACTAATAACAAGTAGAAAAGAACATAACTTTAATCATTGTTTTGCAACGAAGAAGTATTCCTTGATCTTGTCTCTCTTATTGCTTTCAACTTTATCTTTTAATTGCTTTGTTTATTTTCTTTTGCTTTTTACACCCCCCTTTTGTGACAATTTTTACAACTAGAATCTCTTGCTCCTCGTGGGAACGAACTTGACTTCCATTATATTATTTTTAATTGAGTGGAAATAGATATTAATTTGATTGCACCTACGACACGCATCAGATGAATTCGTCGTTCTTACCAAGTTTTTAACTTAGAGTAATCAACTCACGGCCAGGTTTCGATCTCTGATCCTGGGACGCATACAATATGCAGAAATAGGGTTTTTTTAAGGTTTCGTAGAATATCTCGAAGAAATCTTACCTGTAAATGGATGGATTCGTCGTTCTTATCAAGTTTCTGACTTAAAGTAGTCAACTCGCGGCCAGGTTTCGATCTCGGAGCATGGTATGCATAGAATATGCATAAATAAGGTTTAAGGTTTCGTAGAATATAGCGAAGGAATCTTACCTGTAAATGGATGGATTCGTCGTTTTTACCAAGTTTTATACGTATAGTAGTCAAGTCGCGGCCATGTTTCGATCTCTGAGCCTGGTATGCATACAATATGCAGAAATAAGGTTTGTTTGAGGTTTCGTAGAATATTTCGAAGGAATCTTACCTGTAAATGGATGGTTTCTTCGTTTTTACCAAGTTTCTGACTTAGAGTAGTCAACTCGCGGCCAGGTTTCGATATCGGAGCCTGGTATGCATATATATATGCATAAATAGGGTTTGTTTAAGGTTTCGTAGAATATCTCGAAGGAATCTTACCTGTAAATGGATGGATTCGTCATTCTTACCAAGTTTCTGACTTAGAGTAGTCAACTCGCGGCCAGGTTTCGATCTCGGATCCTGGTACGCATACAATATGCAGAAATAGGATTTTCTTAAGGTTTCGTAGAATATCTCGAAGGAATCTTACCTGTAAATTGATGAATTCGTCGTTCTTACCAAGTTTCTGACTTAGACTAGTCAACTCACGGCCAAGTTTCGATCTCGGATCCTTGTACGCATACAATATGCAGAAATAGGTTTTTTTTTAAGGTTTCGTAAAATATCTCGAAGGAATCTTACCTGTAAATGGATGAATTTGTCGTTCTTACCAAGTTTCCGACTTATAGTAGTCAACTCGCGGCCAGGTTTCGATCTCGGATCCTGGTATGCATACAATATGCAGAAATAAGGTTTTTTTAAGGTTTCGTAGAATATTTCGAAGGAATCTTACCTGTAAATGGATGGTTTATTCGTTCTTACCAAGTTTTTATAGTAGTCAACTCGAGGCCAGGTTTTGATCTCCGAGCTTGATTTGCATACAATATGCAGAAATAAGGTTTGTTTAAGGTTTCGTAGAATATTTCGAAGGAATCTTACCTGTAAATGGATGGATTCGTCGTTCTTACTAAGTTTCTGACTTAGAGTAGTCAATTTCGATGATGTATCATGCTATGTTTGAAGTCAGAACCCTCTCAGAGCTTCGGTTCATAGATTGTATGCTATTATACCAAGTTTGAAGTTCGAATCGACATTGATCTTCATACTTATTGATTTTGATGATGTATAATGCTAAGTTGAAGTTAGAACCCTCTTCGAGCTTCTTGGTTCATAGTTTGTATGTTGTTGTACCACATTTGAAGTTCGAATCGACACTAAGCTTCATATTCATCAATTTTCGATGATGTATCATGCTAAGTTTGATGTCAGAACCCTCTCAGAGCTTCGTGGTCCATAGATTGCCATTATACCAAGTTTGAATTTCGAATCGACGCTGAGCTTCATGTTTATCGATTTCTATGATGTATCATGTTAAGTTTTAAGTCAGAACCCTCCCAGAGCTTCTTGGTTCATATTTTCTATGTCGTTATACCATATTTGAAGTTCGAATCGACTATGAGCTTCATATTTATCGATTTCAATGATATATCATGATACGTTTGAAGTCAGAACCCTCCCAGAGCTTCTTGGTTCATAGTTTCTATTTCGTTATACCATATTTGAAGTTCCAATCGACTATGAGCTTCATATTTATCGATTTCAATGATATATCATGCTACACTTGAAGTCAGAACCCTCCCAAAGCTTCTTGGTTCATAGTTTTTATGTCGTAATACCATATTTGAAGTTCGAATCGACACTGAGCTTCATATTTATTGATTTAGATGATGTATCATGTTAAGTTTTAAGTCAGAACCCTCCCAGAGCTTCTCAGTTCATAGTTTGTATGCCATTATACCACATTTGAAGTTCGAATCGACATTGAGCTTCATATTTATCGATTTTGATGATGTATCATGCTAACCTGAGTTTACCAGTGTGAACTAAATCTACTTCATGATCTATATGACTTTTCAAAATTACTTCATGACCTATGCGGCTAGTCGAAATCCAAACCGGAAGCACAAAGAGAAAGCACAAAAACACAAAGAGAAAGCACAAAGAAACACACCAATTATCGAATTAATTTTTCATTTTCCCGATTCATTCTTATACATTTTTTGGATTTTTTATATCAGAATGTCGATAACAATGTCCTAAATTTATTAATATTTTTTTTGGATTTTTTTTTCATGTCGAAGGTTGATAATAAACCGAATACATGAGTTCGTATTAGCACAAAGAGAAACACAAATGCTTTTCAATCCGTATGAGCATCACGAAAATAATATCAACCGTCCGATTCTTTTCTAAATCCGTATGAGTGGATCAAACGAAATCTGGTATGCCCATCATTTTCATTCACCCACCAAACCCTCCCTCAACCACTTGAGCTCTATCTTTTTCTCTCTTTCTTCGTATCCTCTTCCTCTCCCCCGAAGAACACCTCTCTTCTTCTCCACATATGACCGGCGCTTCATCACCACCGCTGCTCTTCTCTCAATCCCTCTTCTTCATATGCAATTTCCGGTGAAAATCATCACAACCTCAGTCACAGAAACTCATCAATCGAATACCTCAGATACACCTTCTACAAACCCTAAATCAAACGAAACCCAACTTTAATTCGTAATATGCTATCAATTATTTTCTTCTCAAATTCAGGGATGATAGAATAACGACTGCTGTAGGATTTCAATGAGATCGATGAATTTAGGGAACTGGATGAAGATGAGGAAGAGATGGTGGTTGCTCCGAAGGTTTCTTAGATGGGTTTGATGGACGAAGAAATTGAAGCAGAGAAGTTAGGGTTTCAAGAAATACAGAGATGGATTTGTGTTTATGTTCAAGATCGAGAGGAAATCAAGGGATAATTTGTGAATTTGGTGTTTCAATGATCAGAGATTGGGTTTCTGCTTATTTATGTGACTGATGAGAGAGGGATTGAATCGAAAAATGGAGTATCGGGTTCATGAGAGATCAGAGGGGATGGAATTGAGAGATACAATAAAAAATTGTTATCAAATTGGTTCTACAACAAGAATTAGAAGCTGGGTTTGGATTGGATTTGAGAGTATTGGGATAAAGACTCGATGGTGCTAATGGTGGTCGATATTGCAGCTTTGAATGAAAATTTCTGGCGCATCAGAGCTAAGGCTAGTGCAAATGGCCTAGGCCGCAAACAGGTAAAATTAGTGAGTTTTAATGAAGATTAGAGAAGCTAGGGTTTCCGTTCTTTCCCAAAATAGATATTAGGGTTCTTGGATGTAATTGAATCAAGTGACTAAAATTGAAATTGAGATTTTAGGGGAAGGATTAGATATGGGAATGTTTGATTTGAAAAATTAGAGGCGTGGTGGTGGTGGTAGAGGCAGAGGAGGCAGCAAAGGAGGAGATCGTGGTGGTGGTGGAATGAAATGTGGTAGTAAAGTGATTGAGTATCAGTTGGATTCGATGTTTACCATGGGTTTGAACTGAAGTGCATGAATGGATTGAATCTAGTGAATGATGTCACTGCTAGGTTTGGTGGTAGTTCTGATGGTGTTCTTGCTTCTACAGATGGATTTAGTGGAGTCAAAAGTGCAGACATGGAGACTAGTTTGAGAAGCTAACTCTTGTCATGGGTTTTGAGGTGTTGATGAAGTTCTGGTGGTTGAAGTTGAAGTCAGCAAATGGGTTTTGTTGGTGCTTGAGATTGAGAAAATCCGGTGGTGTTTGAGACTGAGAAAGTATAGAAAGAACTGCAGGTAGATGGTTTGAGTTGAGACAGATGTTGGTGACTATGGGAAGCTGAGATGTAGCTTGTGAGGGTCCAATTTTTGAAGTACAGAACTGGTGTTTGATTTGGTGACCTGGAATTACAGGTGTCCTGAAGATATGGTAGTGAACTGCAGGTGATCTTGCTTAATTTGAGTTTAACAAGCTCTTGGTAATAAATTGATTTGATTATAATTCAACTTTGTGAACCCTAGAATCTCTGTTTTTAGTTTTAATGATATCTTTAAATTCAGCCGTTCGGATGCGATGAAATTTTAGTATGTTGTGTTTTGTTAATTAATAATGATAAAATAAAAATTGCATGATGATCAGGTCCTGTTTACTACTGCTAAGATTTCATAATCTATTATTACGTTCTGCAAAATTTATATCCTGAACAGCCTATTCTCAATGGGTGCGTCTCATTATCCATATATCGGATGAAGCTGAATATTTAACTTGTTATTTCTCTATATGTAAGCAACCTAATGTAAAAATTTCATGAAGTTCTGATAAGTTTAGGTACCCCAAAGTGTGGTATAATCGTAACTGAATTCTGTGTGTTAGATGCTTAAAGCAGCCATGTTGAAGTGTGTATATCTTTTTGATGAACCGTTAGAATCAAGTGAATTTTGGATATGTTATTCTTGGACATGTCAGCAAAATTT
This sequence comes from Papaver armeniacum, assembly GCA_023531295.1. Lineage (NCBI taxonomy): Eukaryota > Viridiplantae > Streptophyta > Magnoliopsida > Ranunculales > Papaveraceae > Papaver > Papaver armeniacum. Next base: position 214,130 of record JAJJWW010017643.1, read on the forward strand.
ATATCCTGAACAGCCTATTCTCAATGGGTGCGTCTCATTATCCATATATCGGATGAAGCTGAATATTTAACTTGTTATTTCTCTATATGTAAGCAACCTAGTGTAAAAATTTCATGAAGTTCTGATAAGTTTAGGTACCCCAAAGTGTGGTATAATCGTAACTGAATTATGTGTATTAGATGCTGAAAGCAGCCATGTTGAAGTGTGTATATCTTTTTGATGAACCGTTAGAATCAAGTGAATTTTGGATATGTTATTATTGGACATGTCAGGAAAGCCCGATTAAATTTTAAGGGCAATCAGCTTAGGGAAAGTGGTACAAAGTGTGGTAGTACAAAGTACTTTTTCAATTTTTGTTTCATAAAGTGAATTTGTTTGACAGGATGGGAGTTACGTGTGTTTTGATTTTGTTTCTTTTAGTTGGGGAGATGATGGAACTCTTAGAAATATGGTTACGGAGATTCATAAAGTAGAGGAGGAAGATGAAAGCTATATGGATGGTAAGATCCATCTGGAGTGTATTCGTAGGAACTCGAAGGATGATTTGGCAAAGGAAATACCTGTACCTACAGTTCGGGAAGTACCAGCTTTGGTGCAGCCAATCCCTGTACCTATTTTTCAGGCAGTACCAGATTATGTGCCATTTGTGCAACCTAGTGGTTTTGACAATATTTGGCTTGTAAGTATTATTTGTGTATAATGTTTGGGATTTCACTTTGTGTTTTTTTTTTTTTTTTTTTTTTTGTTTTTGTTTTAACATAATGGTTTTTGATTTGCAATTTCATGTACCGCCTGAGTTAGACCTAGAGGTGGTGGTAGTGGAGGAGGAGGAGGAGTATGAGGTAGATGGGGTGCTGGTGGTGGTAGTAGTGGTGGTGGTGGGAGAAGGAATTATGAGCCAAACCCATTTGATGTTGCTGATAAATTTGCTGAATTAGGTGTTACTGAAATTGAAGGAGGAGAGGAGGGTAACTAGAGAGTTGTCTTGCCAGGTGAAAATTGCTAAGTTCTTTGTTTGAGTTTCTGTTTAATGATTGTTATTAGTGATGTAGATACACTTTTCTAATTACTCATTTTGGGTTTTGTGGTCCTGTAGATACATGATGAAGCGAAAAAGTTCTCTTATCAAACTGGTGTTAAAGTCTCTGTTGCATATGGTGGAGCACCGATGCATCAGCAGGTTTGTTTCTTGCCCGCATACTTCTTTTGTTTGTATTCACTGGCTATGTTAGTTGGTATAATTCTTTGAGTAGATTTTGGCAGTGCAGTTGATATCTTTCAGCATTTTAAAATGTCGTATATCACATCATTTGTAGCTGTACTATGTTCTTCCTTCGCACACATACATGAGTTCTATGTTTTGTTTTTTTGTAGGTGCATATGAGCTTAAGTAGTGAGTGTCTTTTTTATTGATTGTTCCATGGATTGAGTCTAACAATCCATAATTTCACCCTATGTTCCATGGTATTGACATAGGGTGTATTGTTAACATGTCTGCGGAATTTTGTGTATTTTTTGCATAACATGTATGCGTGGGACTTCAGTAGGAGAGCCAAAATAGTTGATAGTCTTGGTTTATGGTTATTATATGGTATATTTTTGTGCATGTTGAATGCCTTTGTCATCAACTTTTTGTTTTGCTTGAATGATTTCTTTATACACTCAATCATCACATACCTCTTCTTATCGGTGTAGGAGTTGTTCATGTTTACGTTCTCTCATGAATATAGCAGTAACAAGTCTCCTGCTGGTGATTATTGATTAAGTTGAGGAATGTGTGTCCTTGATAAAGAAAAGTATTACTAGCAAGGCCTATGTTATGATCTATTTTCAATGACATGCATGTTGGTTGTTTAGTAGATTCCCATAATATATCAGGTGTCTTGACTTTTTCTCCTGATTAGGTGCAGTTGTTCAGTTTTGACTAGTTTTTGACAGACAAAAGAGATCGACTATTGTCAAATTAGTGTTATAGTGTGCTATGAACCATCTTGTTTATAAATAGATTGTAGATGAAAATGAAAACATTTGGTAGAGATGATATTGTGCTATTTTTAAATCCTTGGCACTATCTGCTACGTTTGGTTTGTTAGCATGAGATTTTGAGCTCATGGTATGTGGACGGTAAGGGTTACTTTATGCTTGAGATTGGAGTTCTAGAGACATAAAAGTTAAATACTCTTGGTTGAATCAATAGAGATTCCAAGTTATTATTATGCATATTATATGCTTTTATAATGTACTTGCTTTTGCTTGAATAGTTCATGTTTACGTTCTCACCTGCTAGTGATTATAGCTTTAGAAATGTCATGATTCCCTTGATAGATAAAGATATTACCATTAAGACTTATGTTATGATCTATTTTCAAAGACATACTTGTTGTTTGATAGTCCAAATGTCCTCAATTTTTCTCCTGGAAATCATATATTACTGAACCAAGTTTGATTAGTTGCACACATACCCTGGCTAATCAGGGGCAGTTTTTCAATGTTATATTGTGCCCCTACAGTTGCAGTTATTGTCCTTTTTTGTCCAGTGTTTTCGGACTATCCTCCATCTTCTTTCTTTTCTATGGTTATTTGTTACATTCTCATAAATTATCGTGGTCTGGCAGAACGGACTTGATACCAAAATTGAGAGATCAAGGAAACAAATCAAGGAAAGGAAGAACAGGGCCAAGAAGATTCGTGGAGTTAAAAAGGTAATTTGACTGCATTTTCTTATTCTTCAATAGTTAATTTGCTCCTTTCTTCTCCTGTTGCTTAGCCTCTTTCTCCCTTTTTTGTATTCCTGCAAACTCTGGCTGATTTTTTTTTTTTATTTGTAACTCCTTTGCATCTGCTAAGCATGAACTTGGACAAGTACACAATGTTATTATTTCTTAAAGGCCATATTTTATTATTTTCTCTTTCAGGGTTGTACTACAATTGGTGAAATTTTCCAATTGTTTCATTCTTCTCATTTTGTTAACTTGTCTGGTGCAGGCTCATATTGATCAATGGATTGATTTTTCTGCCATGGAGGTTGATGCTAATATCTTGCGCTGGTTTATCCCAAGAATTGGGTTTACTCCATACATCCCAATAAATGTAACTATTCTAAATAGCATTGTGTAATATTGATTTATTTCCTTATGCAAAAGGATTTTTTTTTGTCTTAAAATTTTAAACATTTCTGGGTCTTAGTAAAAATTGAAGTGTGACTGTTATATTACATGTTCATGACCAGTATTAGTGATGTATGGAAGTAAGCCACAACAGAGTTGATTCTTTACTTGTTCATATCTGTTATTGGAGGCACTGGAATGGTTATCCTTTAATGATTAAGGTGTAGATTAAAGTGTATATTCGTAATCAAGACTTGTTGTTTAACTTATATCTGTTCTTGCGGGTTGCCTTCAGGACAAAGGTATTCCACCCTAATATTAACAGCAATGGGAGCATCTGTCTTGACATCTTGATGAGGCAGACAGGATGTTGGACATGGATTTTGAGCCACAGAATCGGAAAATTGTTAATGAGATACCTCCTCGCCGCCAGACGCTGATGTACACTGCAACTTGGCCCAAGGAAGTGCGTAAAATTGTTGTCGATTTACTAGTTAAGAGCTTGCTGCAAACAAGCTTGAAAAATGGTTTTTGAGGTTATGTCCATTATATGCTTGGTCATGTAAAAAAATCTATCATTTTCTTTTCTTTTGTTGCGCAACACACTTTCATACAAGGTGATTTGAAGTTAGCTAGGTAATGCAATTGGAGTGGCAGGTTAACTTGAATGAATGTAAATGTGTTACACTGGCAGCTTAATGTGAATGTGAAATAGTTTCGGCAATTCAGTTTCAGCTATAATTTTTTTTTACAAAATAGTTTAATGCACACAACTTCTAATAAGAGTTGTGTTCCATATTTCAACTACACAAACCAATGGTTTTGAAAGAATGTCTTTACGACATAACTAGGTGCTGTCCAACATAGTTCTACAACTCTAACAAGTGTCGTGCAAATATTATTCATAATAGTAATAAGAGTTGTTACATATTTATACAATACACATCCTAGGTTGTCTAAGATAGTCCTCCAACTTATACAAGTGTTGTGTTACATATTTCTACAATACACATCCTAGGTTGTCTAAGATAGTCCTTCAACTCTTACAAGTGTTGTGTTATACATTTCTACGATACGCATCCTTTGTTGTGTAAAATATTCCTACAACACAAGCAAGAGTTATGTTAGGCTTTCAAAAAAAAATCGAAAGAGAATCACAACTTTGGAAAAATATTGTCGAACCATGAATCACATCACCCTTTACAACCCTTGTCAACCATTGTAGAAAAGCTTGGACTTTCTACAATACCCCCATTCCACAATGCATGAAATGGAGTTGTCGTAGGGGTACTACAACTCTTATATAGTGTCATCAATGATGATTTTTCCCTTAGTGATAGTTGTTATTCACAAACTATTTTTCGTCAAAGAAATTTTCAAAGTGATTGAAATATAACATGACTTTCGTCACTAGGTAAAGATGAACTTGGCCAAAGAGAAAGCTTACCTACACATATTTCGAGAAATAGATAGGCGAGATAAACTCGGCTCGAAATAGCAAATGTGTATAATCAAAGTCTATATAGCAAAACGACTTTTGTCTCAAAATAGAAGATAGAGTAGATAGACTTTTGAGTGATATATAAGTTCAAGTCTCCACATACCTTTTAGTCGATGAAGTTCCACCAGTTCCTTGAGTAGTTCTTCGTCTTGTATGATGATTGCCATGGAGTTCTTGATCTCAACTACACTTTCTATCCTAGTCCGAGACTTAGCTATACTAGATTAGAAATCAAGACTTATAGTTTTGATCACTAACATTGACAAACATGCTTGAGATAGCAACGCATGCGAGTTCGACCGAGAAATGCTCTAACACATATGCCTCACCCCTAACAGAGAAGCCAAATAATATTAAGAACTGAAATGTATTGCTGATGTTTCAAAATTAATTCTCTGCCCAGACCAGTCCATATGTACTTGTAGCATTTCATGAACTGTCATAATAGATTCAATATTTTCATACCCAAACATAAATAGATCGTCTGCGAACATAAGATGTGTAATTGAATATGCATACTGATTAAGCTTAATACCACTATAGAGATAATCTTTCTCATCAAAATATACAATTCGTGATAACATTTCAGAACACATGGTGAATAAATACGAAGATCATGGACAACCTCATCGTAAACCCGCCCAGGCTTGAACTAATTTGATTAAATGCCATTCACAAGAATAGAAAAAGAAACCGCTGTTATACACTTCATAATAAGGTCATGAATTTTATCGTGAATTCCAAATCCATGTAAAATCGCACTTAAAAAAGACCAGTCTACATGATCATAGGCATTTGACATATCAAGCTTAAGAGCAAAAGCTCATTTACCCTTTGAAAATCCTTTTATGGAGTGCAATATTTCATGAGCAATAAGTAGATTATCTGAAATTTGTCTACCAGGTACAAATGCATTTTGAAACGGGTGAGATTAAAGATGGTAAGAATGGTCTAAGGAGATTATTAGTAATAAGCTTTGAAACAACCTTGTATGTAACATTACACAAAGAAAGGTCTAAATCTCATCGGAGCTATTGAAATAGGTTTTTGAAAGTTTGTACATATTTATACATACGTCTAATGAAGATTAATTTTAATGAAATAAAATAAAATTAGTGCTAATTAAATATAAAAAATGTCATAGCTTGTTATTTTATAATATATCTATATTATAAGGGACAATGGTGTTTTTCTATTTGGACGGAGATCTACAGTTTGGACACATAAAGAACGGCACAGATTGAGACACTTATTTAAGTTATTCGGTTACATTTCTGGCACATAAAGAATGGTCCAGATTGAGCTACATATTTAAGATTTCAATATACATTTTAGGCATCTAAAGAAGGGTCCAGATTAATTCACATAATAATTTAAGAACACACAATTGGGGGATATAGAAACTAATTTGGGGATATGAATTACTTCCCCCAACCCATGGTGTGTGCTAAGGGGTGACTTTTGGGGGCGAAAATACTAAAACACCCTTCCCTCAAAATAAAAATCAAAAAACTTAAAATCAAAAAACAAAATCATATTCCCCATTTCCATCTCCACTTCTTATTAATCTTTTTAGGGTTAAAACTTTGAAACCCAAACGTTCCCCATTCTCTTTCAAATTCTAAATTTTCCCCATTTCCTTTCAAATTCTCTTCTCCTTCTCTGCCGGAAGTGATGAAGAACATGTCGGAAATGATAAAGAACATGCCGTAAATGATGAAGACCACGCCGGAAGTGATGAATAACATGTCGAAAATGATGAAGTCACGCCGGAAGTGATGAAGACCATGCCGGAATTGATGAAATTCAATGTCGGAATTAAATTCTGGCATGCTCGATATAAATCTATTAATGCCGGTAGTCAAGTGAAAAAAAAAATCAATTTTCTGAATACTTTTCATCATGTGCCGGCATAGAAATTTAGGATGAAGACCACACTGGAAGTGAGTTCCGGCATGGTTATTTAGGATGAAGACCACGCAGGAAGTCTTTGAAGAACATGTCGGAAATGATGAAGACCACACCGGAAGTGATGAAATTCAATGCCGGAACTAAATGCCGGCATGCTCGATATAAATCTATCAATGCCGGTAGTTAAGTGAAAAAAAAAATCAATTTTCTGGATACTTTTCATCATGTTCCGGCATAGAAATTTAAGCAAAAACCATGCCGGAAGTAGTTCCGGCATGCTCGAAAATCAGATAACTGTGCAGGAAGTAGACTGATTAAAACCAGGAAAAAATAGGTTTTGAAGATCAAAACCTGAAAATTTTTGTGGCAATCAAATTATAAAAATTTCCAGCAAATGCTACCCCCCCCCCCCCCCGGATAGTGGCAAACAATTTATGAAAATTTCCAGCAATACCGTCATGGTTTTTTGGTTGAATACCATGCCGGCACCAAGCTTTTTCAAATTGCAACAATGGTGGATTCAAAGAAAAAAAATCAAATTTTCAACCTCTTAGCAGCAATTCTCTCATCACAATCATCTTCCATTTTCAAAAAAAAAAATTCCACTCAAAAACCATTTTTCCTCCTTCTACTCTCAACTAACCCCCACAAATTTAAATAAAAATAAATACACACTAATTTATCCCCCAAATACTTAAAATTTTACTAATTATAATTAATCAATAATACTGATTAGTGGGGCTAGATTAGGAATTAAAAAAATAATTACATAGGGGGTCACCCAGAATTGCTATTAATTCCCATATCCCCCAATTAATTGTTCTAATTTAACCTAAGATAACGAATTTAAATTGATTGCCATTAATTTAATGTCATTTATTTGGGAGTTATTCCTCCCATTTAATGTTAAACCGTTTCTTTTTATTCTAAATTAAACATATTTAAGATTTGCAATCTACATTTTAGGCATCTAAAGAAGGGTCCATATTAATTTTACCTAAGATAATGAATTAAATTGATTGCCCATTAATTTAATGTCATTTATATGGGAGTTATTCCTCCCATTTAATGTTAAACCGTTTCTTTTTATTCTAAATTAAACTTCCATTAACTTTACTCTTAACTTAATCCCTTTTATAATCAAATTACTTTCCCAGGGTGCATTCTTTGCAAAACTCTATTCCCAAGGTATGATTCACTATTGTTGTGGTTGATTTAGATAATTGTTGTTAATGGAAATGAATCATCATTTTCTTAGTACTGTTTAATATTGGCATAATAATACAAAGTCAGCCAAATTTTTGTGTCATTTATACAGTTTAGTTTCTCTTTGATTCATTTCATTAATATTGATTTTTGTTATCTCAATTTTGTTTAGGAACTTGATTATTAAATTATCTACACATAGTCAACCATCTTGCTAATACATACTAAAATTTTGGAAGCCTCAAAATAAGCAACACGGAACTGGATTATTGAAGCTCACCTATGATCTTTCATTTTCTGATATCAGGAGATTGTTTTTAAGCAACGAAGTAACGAATTAGGGAGCAATATAGCGATGCAATTTTATTTTTTTGTGGGATGCGTCACTACACCTATATATGTCGGGACTAAATAAATTTCCATTTCATACATTTTATCATTGACGAAGATGAAGAAGATTTGGTATTCCAGAAAGGTACAAGTCTAATTTTTTCTTGAATATGCGGTTCATTTGCACATATGTGATTGACATGACTAAAATGTTGAGTTTTTTAAAGATTATCTTGGTTCAAGAGAGCTTAGGAGATAGGAACACATCTAGACTTTGCATCTAAGAATACCATGACTAATACTTGATCCACCACCTTTCTTTTATTAGGTGGATATCATCTAAACTTGAGCTTCTTTTATTTCATTTAAGATACCAACAAACCAAACTATGTATAAATATATTAAACTTTGTAGAAGTTGATTTAAGAAATATTTTAATATTCAGTTGTAATGTCATGTTCATTATGTGCTAGCAAATTGTAGAATTATGGTTGTTTTAGGTCTCTTATGTACTCTTAGGTCAAGGTATAATATCAGTTCAATCTGCAAGTTTTCATACCATTGGTATTTGGACTGGGTATGTTATTTACTTCTAGGCCTCAAACACATATGCTGATAAGGAGAAACACTCTTATACATGTCCATTTTATCGATTCATGTGTTAGAGGGGGGAATTTCTTTTATTTTTCTATAATTTATTTAATGTGAGTCTTTCACTATTTAGTAAGACAACAAGATTGTATTATCAATTTGTAAGGAAAAGCATACTTGGCATATGATGCATGCAATTTCATCAGGCGCATCATTTTTCACCGCTAAGAAATATTCAAGGACGCTTCATATCACCAATATCCAAGGGAATGCTGCAGGATTTAATGTTTTACATTTATATTATTTATTTATTTTTTGTATTTTTTCGTGACACTATAAGCTGGGCGTTTTTCATGTGTTAGTTTAAACCATAAATGTATAATTATCATTTTTTTTCAAGAGGCTTCTTCACAGTAGAGTGTAACGTCTCTCAAACCTAGAAAACTATAGGGAATGATGAATGTTAATGACCATGTATGCAAATGACATGTTTAATGGCCGTAAAATGACTGGTAGTAAATTATATTAACATATCCAATTGAACTTTTTTACCATGGGTTCGAGTATTACTAATGTGTAACCATGCCAATTATACATTGACACTAGAAAAAAAACGGTTCCAAAAACTAATGCGTGTCTTTCACTATTTAGTAAGACAATAAGATTGTATTATCAATTTGTAAGGAAAAGCATACTTGGCATATGATGTATGCAATTTCCGCATCATTTTTCACCGCTAAAAAATATTTAAGGACGCTTCATATCACCAATATCCAATAGAATGTTGTAGGATTTAATGTTTTACATTTATTTTATTTTATTTTATTTTTTTTGTATTTATTTTTTTGTGACGTTGTAAGCTGGGCGTTCATGTGTTAGTTTAAACCATAAATGTATAGTTATCATTCTTTTTCAAGAGGCTTCACAGTACAGTGTAACGTCTCTCAAACCTAGAACAGTATAGGGAATGATGAATGTTAATTACCATATATGCTAATGACATGTTTAATGGTCGTAAAATGACTGGCCGTAAATTATATTAACCTATCCAATTAAACTTTTTTACCATGGGTTCGTGTATTACTAATGTGTAACCATGCCAATTATACATTGAAAAAGTCAATATTCATTTTTAAAAACAGTCAACGGTTCCAAAAACTAATGCATATGTAACACTTTTTAAGTATGAAAGAAGGGTTCCCAGCTCAGATTCAACTTTTCGAATTTCGAAAAAAAAAAAACTATACTAATTTTTTTTAGCACAAAATAACAATCCAATAAAATGATGACTGAACTACATTTGTAATTTGGAATACAATCGACAAGTTTATTTTATTCAAACAAGGAATTTCTACGAGTTCCCTCTTAGGAATTTAGGTTATCAAGTTTGTTGGTAATGTTTGTAACCACTGTGAATAGATAGTTTTCTCAATAAGCATAAATGAAACTAGGTGCAGATTCCAGTATACACACTTACATTGGATATCTTTACCACCACAAAAAAAAATCTCTGGTGTATATATGTTTGTGTACATCCATATATGGAAATCCTAATCACCATCTAATAGGAAACCGATCCTTTGATGTTAATAATATCGATCAAAGCTTCGAATACAGTTTAAGAAAGGTTACCATTTCCCAAAATTCCCACACTCAGATCATGGTAGTATCGCAAGAAAATAAATATACAACAAATACCAAAACAACTCATAGCCCCGTGCCATAATGGAACGGGTCATATCCTAGTATCTAAATATTTGATGACGGATGATCCTTTCACACTTTTATTCTCACAATACTTTACATGTTGGGTATTATTTTTGTCATTAAAAACCAAGCGCCAACAGATTTGAAGCTAATATTTTGAGGATTTATTCATTATTACAAAGCTATATGTTCCTACCCAAAATGAGAGTATTCCGATACGTATAACATCACCATCTACTACTTGCTTCAAAAAAAAACCATCTACTACTTTGAACATGAGCCGCTGAAAATCAAACGCATTTTTAACCTTTGAAATTAAGATCAGTTTTGTTGTTATACGTTTCAGAATGCACCCATTTTTAGTTAGAACATAAAGCTTTGTCTATATTATAAGGGACAATGGTGTTTTTCTATTTGGACGGAGATCTACAGTTTGGACACATAAAGAACGGCACAGATTGAGACACTTATTTAATTTATTCGGTTACATTTCTGGCACATAAAGAATGGTCCAGATTGAGCTGCATATTTAAGATTTCAATCTACATTTTAGGCATCTAAAGAAGGGTCCAGATTAATTCACATAATAATTTAAGTACACGCAATTGGGGGATATAGAAATTAATTGGGGGATATGAATTACTTCCCCCAACCCATGGTGTGTGCTAAGGGGTGACTTTTGGGAGCGAAAATACTAAAACACCCTTCCATCAAAATAAAAATCAAAAAAACAAAATCATATTCCCCATTTCCATCTCCACTTCTTATTAATCTTTTTAGGGTTAAAACTTTGAAACCCAAATGTTCCCCATTCTCTTTCAAATTCTAAATTTTCCCCATTTCCTTTCAAATTCTCTTCTCCTTCTCTGCCGGAAGTGATGAAGAACATGTCGGAAATGATAAAGAACATGCCGGAAATGATGAAGACCACGCCGGAAGTGATGAAGACCATGCCGGAAGTGATGAAGAACATGTCGGAAATGATGAAGTCACGCCGGAAGTGATGAAGACCATGCCGGAATTGATGAAATTCAATGTCGGAACTAAATTCCGGCATGCTCGATATAAATCTATTAATGCCGGTAGTCAAGTGAAAAAAAAAATCAATTTTCTGAATACTTTTCATCATGTGCCGGCATAGAAATTTAGGATGAAGACCACATCGGAAGTGAGTTCCGGCATGGTTATTTAGGATGAAGACCACGCCGGAAGTGCTGAAGAACATGTCGGAAATGATGAAGACCACGCCGGAAGTGATGAAATTCAATGCCGGAACTAAACGCCGGCATGCTCGATATAAATCTATCAATGCCGGTAGTTAAGTGAAAAAAAAATCAATTTTCTGGATACTTTTCATCATGTTAGGCATAGAAATTTAAGAAAAACCATGTTAGGAAGTATTTCCGGCATGCTCGAAAAATCGATAATCGTGCTTAGGAAGTAGACCGATTAAAACCGGAGAAAAAATAGGTTTTGAAGATCAAAACACGAAATTTTTGTGGCAATCCCCAGGATAGTGGCAAACAATCTATGAAAATTTCCAAGCCAATGCCGGCATGGTTTTTTGTTGAATACCATGCTAAGCACCAAGCTTTTTCAACTGCAACAATGGTGGATTCAAAGAAAAAAAAAAATCAAATTTTCAACCTCTTAGCAGCAATTCTCTCATCACAATCATCTTCCATTTTCAAAAAAAAACTTCCACTCAAAAACCATTTATCCTCCTTCTACTCTCAACTAACCCACACAAATTTAAATAAAAATAAATACACACTAATTTATCCCCCAAATACTTAAAATTTTACTAATTATAATTAATCAATAATACTGATTATTGGGGCTAGATTAGGAATTAAAAAAATAATTACATAGGGGGTCACCCAGAATTGCTATTGGGACACCGTTTTTGTCCTGTAGCTATATCCCCCAATTAATTCCCATATCCCCGATTAATTGTTCTAATTTAACCTAAGATAATGAATTTAAATTGATTGCCATTAATTTAATGTCATTTATTTGGGAGTTATTCCTCCCATTTAATGTTAAACCGTTTCTTTTTATTCTAAATTAAACATATTTAAGATTTGCAATCTACATTTTAGGCATCTAAAGAAGGGTCCATATTAATTTTACCTAAGATAATGAATTAAATTGATTGCCCATTAATTTAATGTCATTTATTTGGGAGTTATTCCTCCCGTTTAATGTTAAACCGTTTCTTTTTATTCTAAATTAAACTTCCATTAACTTTACTCTTAACTTAATCCCTTTTATAATCAAATTACTTTCCCAGGGTTCATTCTTTGCAAAACTCTATTCCCAAGGTATGATTCACTGTTGTTGTGGTTGATTTAGATAATTGTTGTTAATGGAAATGAATCATCATTTTCTTAGTATTGTTTAATATTGGCATAATAATACAAAGTCAGCCAAATTTTTGTGTCATTTATACAGTTTAATTTCTCTTTGATTCTTTTCATTAATATTGATTTTTGTTATCTCAATTTTGTTTAGGAACTTGATTATTAAATTATCTACACATAGTCAACCATCTTGCTAATACATACTAAAATTTTGGAAGCCTCAAAATAAGGAACGCGTAATTGGGGGATATGAAAACTAATTGGGGGATATGACTAAATGACAAAATAGGGATCCAAATATCCTAGCTGGGTTACCCCTTATCTAATTAAATTTTTAATTCCTAATTTAACCCTCACTAATCAGGATTAGTTACTAATGATGATTAGTAAAATATTAATGATTTGGGGGATATAATTTGTGTATTTATGTTTATTTGAATTTGTGTGTGTTAGTTTAGAGGGAAAAAAATTTTGAGTAGAATTTTTTTTTTTTTTAAAATGGAAGATGATTGTGATGAGAGACTTGCAAAATTCTTTGAATCTTTAGCTCAATTACAACAACAATCATATCTTCAATCTTGATTAATGATAATAACTCACAATTGTTGTATGATGAACCAACACCTTTGAATCATTATTTTCATGACCATGAAATGTTTTGTGAAGAACCAACTCAAGAAAGTAAACATGTTCAAGCATACAAGCAACCCCAACACACAAGTAATGCTTCAAAGAGGTCGAAAATTTGATTTTTTTCTTTTGAAACCGCCATTTCGTCTCGAAAAAACCTTTGTACTGTAGTTATGGAAATCCCACACTACACCCCTTACTCAATTTTGCTTAATTAATCCATTGAAAGATGTAAGATCAAGAATATTTATTGATTGAGTCCATGAAATGTTTACACAGGATGATAGAATTACACTTAGAAATTAAAACACTCTTAAACTTTCTCTCTCCTATTGACTTGCTTAACAATTCCCCCAAAAGATCTCTCTCTTCTCACAGATTCACTCAACCCTTTATATAGGGTGATACATAGTGGATGACAGCTAAGCTCCCCTTTATTTTCGGGAATGTCCGCGAAGTGTCGCATGAGATGCATAAACATTCGCTCTCGCGACACTTCTTAACCCTCGCCGGGTCTCACGTCTTCTTTATGTTTTTGTCGTTATTCATTGCGTCGTTTATTTTAGCTCCTGCGACTTCCTCGCCACACAAGTCGTTTATTAATCCCATGAGCCTTGTACGTTGCGATATTATGATCCTACATCTTGCCTCTTTTTCCTTGAATATTGCTTGAAGAGCGATCTTTAAGGAAAAATCATGTGTAGTAATCTTTGGTCTTTGTTGATGAAGGAACGAGTGGAAGAATACTGTAATTGAAAAGTACGTACTTGCCTCTATTCTTTCGCGAAGTTCCGAAGCTTCTTTGTAATATATATATACGAAGTATCATTTCTTGCCTCATGAATTATAGAAGATAATCAATTTCGCAATCTCTTCTACGCCTATTAGGAAATATGTTGTATATTTGGATTCTACTAAAGTTCTTTTCGTCGGGTTTCCTTAGATTTAGTAATGACCGTTTACACGTGTCTATATTTACCTCTTTTTAGGTGCATTTAATGTTATCCGGTCATAACATCTATTTATAGGAGCACCCCAGTGAAGAATTTTCCTTTTCCTTTTCATCTTCTTCATCGTCTGCAGTGTTCTTCTTCTTCATCGTTACGCAAGTGTTCTTCTTCTTCATCGTTAAGTATTCTTCTTCTTCATCACTTTTGCTATTCCCTACCGGTCGTTACTCTCATGGCGTCCGAGGTTTATTAATTTTGCCACATATGGCTGATTTTGTGGTTGATTAAATTTGAGATTAGCTTTTCTTGTTGAAATCACACTGGTATAATTAACTTTGTAATTTTCTTTCTGCCATTGTTGTTTAGCAAGAACCAACCCAGAACTAAATTCACCGTGAAGGACCCTCTTCTTTCTTTGGGCTCATTGTCGAAATCTACTTCGCAACAAGGATCCCTCACACAACCAAAGCCCACTTCGCGAGCAAAATCTATAGCTACAAAAAGAAGACGATCTGAGTGACAAGGTATTTAAGAAACCTTTGTTTTTATTAACAATGCATTGTTGCCCTGTTTCTTATTTAATTTGTCATTCGCGGGATGATAAAACTACTGGTAATACTCCCAAAAGGCTTCGTTACTCTAAACCTGTTACCCCCAACGTTCCATTTCCTTCATTCACACCTTCGTCTCCTGCTGCGAAATCTTCGCAAGATAATTCTGCGCCTCTTTCTTCTGGTAACATTACTGGCAACAATACTTCTATGCCTCAACTCCTCATAGACCAAGTTCCTTACAACTGTCCTACTACAACAAACGATATTATACCTCCTCCTGCTATCGGTGTCCCTGCTTATTTCTCCAATCACTTCTCTCCTGAAACCTCCTCTTCTCATGAGGTTCCTTTGACAAAAGACGACTTGTCTTCTTTGTTTGAACAAATTCCTCTAGCTCGGAAAATTTGGAGGGGATAGATGTGGCCTTTAAGGTCCTCTCTCGATCTCGTGAATGATGCCAAAAAGACTTGGCGATCTGTCAAATCCAATGTCTGCCGAGATTTTACGTAAGCATCTTGGTCCTGATAGAATCTCGCAAGCATCTTTAGTTCAAGAGGTTAATAAGCTGAAGAATGACCTCCAAGTTATGGCTGCGAAATGCAATAATCTCCACCTTGAAAATCAGAAATTTCTCAGCATCTCACTAGATCGTGACAATCTTCGCAAGAAGAATGAAGAATTAAAAGGTATGCTCTCGCCACCCCCTTTTTTCCTTTTTTCTTTTTTCTTTTTTTTTTTTTTTTTTTTTTACAACTCAAACCCTTGCTCGTTCTCCAAGAATTAAACCGAAACGAATAATGGAGATATATCGGACGAGTCTATCGTTGAAGAAGTTCGAGTTGAAAGAGATGCTTGGATGGAGCAAGTATAATCTCTTAGATAATCTTCATACCTATGCGGTGATCAAATAAATAACTTGTCTAAAGAGAATTTTGATTTATCGCAAAAGCAAGACTCATTAAGTAATGACTTATCTCGCCTCTCTTATTCTTTGACTAAAACTAATTTGGAGTTGGAAACTTTATCGGATGAGAATCGAACTCTTTCACAAGAGAAACGTTCTCTGTTGAATAAGGTGGCGATCTACTCGCTTGATATGATGCTTGTCAAAAATTATGTGAAGAACAAGAACAGGCCATTCATACTTTGAAAAATCAACTTAAAGAGAGTTCCATCGAGAGAGATAAACTTATTCAAGGTAGAATAACTTGGGGCAACAATGCACCAAGTTAGAAAAAACCAACTCTACTCTCGCCACCGAAAATTCCATACTTGTTTCTAATGACAAGAAATTGCGATCTCGAATGAAAGGTTTAGTTGGAGACTCATTTGATGATGCCATGGACTGTCTGGGGAATAACTTCGCGGCTTTAATTCAACAACTTACTCTTCAAAAGGAAGGTAGTCAAATTATTTGACTACCTTAATTCATTTATTTCACAAATTTTTAATTATTCTGAAAATTCCAAAGATCTGTTGTAAGGATCTCTTTTAACCTTGTCTTGTGTGTTTATTATGCAGATTCTGAGAAGAAGCTTCGCGCCATCATTTCCACTCTAAAATCAGATTATTCCAAAATTCGCAAAGAAAATGGATTGCTCGCTTCCTCCCTCGCTCGTTCTCGCGATCGTGCAGAACGTAGATTTGATTACATGTCTGACTGTAAAGACATAGATAGTAAGAACCGTCAAAAGGCGCTGCTTCGTCAATTCCCCCTCAAAGCTGAAGTCCTTGTGAATGAGATTTTACTGTCTAAGTCTCTTGACCCTATACATGTTGATCCTCTGGAAGTAAGTGACGATGAAGTCCCTAATCCTCGTGATAGTGATTATGATTATGAAAGCGGCGAAGAATTCCCTAATAAGGAAGTCGTCGATGAAGATCCGAATAGAAGAATTTCTGATGATGGTCCAGCAACTGGCGAGAACAAAGGTGATGAAAACATCTCTGAAGAAAATCCATCAACTGGCGGATGTGAAGTTGATAAAGGCGCAGAAAAGCCTCAAGATGTAGAGAGTTAAATTCTCTTTGTAATTTATTAGAATTCCTCTTTGTTTGAATGACTTAACTCTTTTGATTGAATAATTTCCATATTTCTTTCTTCCTTTCTTAGTTAAGACCACCTTGCGAGCATGTTCGCTCATTGAATCTTTTATTAAGTAAATCCGTCCCAATCAGGGATTTGATTTTAATTCTTCTCACTGCGACAAAGTCGCATCGCTTTACATTTTCATGCAAAGGCCCATTGACCTTGCCTTATCATTTTTGTGTGGTCTTCCAAGTTAGACCTCCCTAATTAGAGGTCTTCCCCTGCCACCTTTCATCGCGACAAGATCGCAGGACGTCTTTACACTTGCATGTAAAGACCCATTGATCTTGCCTTATCATTTTCCAAGTATTTTTGCCTCTGCAGGATGTTTTAGTTGCGACAATATGACAGGTCTAGACATCCTTGCGAACATAAAGCCCCATGACATTGCCGTCTTGCGACGAAATCGCAGGACGTCCGTACACTTTCGTGTAAAGACCCATTGATCTCGCCTTACCCTCGCGTTAGTATTATTGCCTCTGCAGGATCATTGCACAAATATGACGAGCCTAAATTCTCTTGCGAAAATATAGCCTTATGACATTTGCGTCTGTTTTGACACTCCCCCTATTGGAGAGCATCGCCCTTATCATCTCCCCGGTTGCCCCTTCAAGGAGGCGAAACATCGGCCATACAAGACTAGCTCCTCCCATCCGGTCTTAACAACAACAGTTGTTTTCGCAGCCTCTTATCCCTTATACCTATAGGGTTTATGGTTACGAGACTGCACCCTAAGTGGAGTTTTCTTCGGGGCGAGTGCAACATATGCCAAGACTTGCCAAGAATGGCTGTGGTAGGTTCATCCATCCCGGCACTGCGCTCAACCGTGTACCTCGGCGCCTTGAGCATACATCGACTCCTTGGAAGAGACCCTCGGCCGCCCAACCAGGGTATAACCTACATATATAGTTGGGAATCCAAGGTATCTCCCCAGGATAGGCTTTCATGGGCCCCAAATTTTCATGACTCGAGGCTTCGGGAGCGGTGTAACCTTCCCCCGAGCCATGTCGAGAGATACCCCCTTATATGACGCACTTTAGGTCTTACATTTGCCTCTTACGAAATGTTATTCGCGAACTAGGGTGTACGCCATAAAGGTTCGTCCCATTCATTCATTCTTGTATTCAATCATTCTTCATCATTTGCTATTTTACTTGCGAGATATTCGCCAATTCATTCATTCAATCATTCATTGCCTCTTGTTGTTTTGTTAAGTCGTTCATGACTTCTTGTTATTCTTGTCGCGAGATCTTCGCGGATTTTCTCTGCATTTTATTGAACGTCGCAAATATTTTGCGAAGAAGTACTTCATCTTGATTCATTTTTCCTCTCCCATTTTTACGGGTAATACTTCTTTAGATATAATCTATTCCATGGTCTATCCAATTTTTGTCCCACATCTTTTCCTTCGGGATCCATCAATCTATATGCCCCTGTACCAACTACCTCTTTGATGATATAAGGTCCATCCCATTTTCTCGCCAACTTGCCTCCACTTTCACGTTGATATATTGGGGTTTCTCGCAACACCAAATCCCCTGGTTGGAACTCACGTATTTTTACACGCTTGTTATATTCTCTAGCCAGTCTTCGCTGATAATTCTCCATGTGTCGCAATGCCTTTTCTCGTTTTTCTTCCAATTCATCCAACTTGATTAGAATATTGCCTGCGCTAAGATTTTTATCCCAGACCTCTTTTTTGGTTGTTGGAATCACGACCTCTGTTGGGAGTACTGCTTCAACTCCGTAAGTTAAACAAAAAGGGGACATTCTGTGGCTTCTCTTCTAGTTGTATTATAAGCCCATACTGCATTGGGCACTTGTTCGCACCATCCCCTGTTGTGTCCTTCCAACTTTTTCTTCAATATATCGGCAATTGTTTTGTTTGTTGCCTCTGCTTGGCCATTAGCTTGTGGATATAATGGAGTTGATTTTCCACATCTTATCTGAAATGCATTAAGCAGCAACTCTATATTTTGCCCTTCAAACTGCTTCCCATTATCAGATACCAATTGTGTGAGGGATCCCAAATCGCATATAATATTTTCAAATATGAAAGTAAAAACATCCTTATCGCGAATGTCTTTGGACCGCTTTCACTTACGCCCATTTTGTGAAATAGTCCGTTGCGACAATTAAGTACCTTCTTTGTCCTGTTCTGGTAAAAATGGTCCCACAATATCTAAACCCCATTTTCCAAAAGGCCACACACTTCTCGAAGAATTTAACGGTGCTCCGGGTGCATGTATCTTCTTCCCATGTCTTTGACAATCTTCGCAGCGTCACGGATATTGCTCTCGCGTCCTCATGCATACATGGCCAATAATATCCTTGCGTCTTTGCCTTATATGCCAAAGATCTCCCGCCGCTATGATTTAGGCATCCCCACTATGCAAGACATCTTCAATATGGTTTCTCCTTCTTTCCTTGTTAAACATCAAGCGAAGGTCCATCAAAGGAACGCCGATAAAGCACGCCATCTCGTAATTCATAATTTGTTGCCGGCTCTTTAACTTGTGTGCTTCCAATCTATTTCTTGGTACCTCGCCTTTCATTAAATACGCGTGAAGTTCAACTCTCCGGTCTTCCTCGCGACATTGCATTTCATCTACCACCATCATTATATCTGCTTCTTGTCCTTCCTCTTTATTAATTGATGGCGCCCGATGGCGTACGTATTTTGATATTCCTCGCAGTTGGTTCTGTCATCATACTTGATATAAAGGCAAAAGCGTCTGTGAGTCTATTATCTCTCCTTGATATGTGCCTCCATTTTATTTTCAGATCTGTGCCGACAACACTTCTACAAGCTTCCCGTATTTCGTAGGGATGGATCATTTGTAGCATACTTCTCGTTATCGACAAATTGCCAATTGCGAGTCACTTGGTAATCCTCACATTCTCCAGTTTCATTTCTATTGCAAATCGTAGAGCATGTATTATAGCTTCAGTACTCCGTTTCATTATTGGTAGACTCAAACTCCAATCTAAAAGCAAAAGCTAACTTATTGCCTTAAGCGAAATCACAACAATTCCCACTCCTTTACCTTCTCCATTTGATGATCCATCCACTAATATTTCCCACCGATCTCGCTCGGTTAACAAGTCTTTTGGATCTCCATGGTCTTCTTCTACATCCATCATTTCATCCACTGCTTCATCTTCCTCCAAAGGAAATTCTGCTAGAAAGTCTGCGACAACTTGTGACTTGGTTGAAGATAATATTTCATATTTGAGTTTGCAATGGCTTATTTGAGCATTCCATCTTTCAACTCTTCCTGATCTTTTCGAATTTTTCATTACTGACTCAATTGGTACCTTTGTTACTACTCTAATAGTATGTGCTTGAAAATATATGCGAAGTTTAAACGAGCATAGACTAACGCCAGGATTAGTTTTTCAATCTTGAATAATTTCTTTCGCAGCATTAAAAGTTTTACTGATATAATAGATTGGTTTTTCTACTCCTGCGTCCGTTCGCAGTAAAACTGCACTTAAGGCATGCGATGTTGTCGCGAGGTATATTAATAATTCCTCTCTGGTTTCGCTATCTGCATAATGGATATATCCATTAAATGCTCTTTGATCCCTTGTAAAGCCTTTTCACATTCGTCCGTCCACTTAAATTTTGATCCTTTTTTCAGAACACTGAAAAAGTGTTTACACTTATCAGATGACCGCGAGATGAACCTTCCTAGTGATGCTAGCAACCCATTCAGCTTTTGAACATGCTTTCTTCGTCGCAGTGTCGTGCATATCGCGAATCGCTTTTACTTTCTCCGGTCAACGTGTATTCCTTCCTTTGATATAATGTAACCCAAGAACTTCCTTGACGCTACTCCGAAGGTACATTTTTCTGGATTGACTTTGATGTTAAAACGCCTCATTTGTTCAAAAATTTCTTTCAAGTCTCGCACATGATCTTCTGCCTTTTTACTTTTTACTAGCATGTCATCTACGTATACCTCTAATGTTTTATGTATCCATTCTGCGAATACTTTCTCTACCATCCTTTGATACGTTGCTCCAGCATTTCGCAAACCAAACGGCATTTTAGTATAGCAGTATAATCCTCTTGGAGCGAAGAAAGCAGTGTGTTCTTGGTCTTCTTCGGCGAGAGGGATTTGATTGTAACCTTTGTATCCGTCCAGCGATGATACTCTTTCATTCCCGGCCGCTGATTCAACCAGCTGTGGAATGTCTGGTAATGGAAAACTGTCTTTAGGGCAAGCCTTATTTAGATCAGTGAAATCAATGCAAATCCTTATTCCCTTGTTCTTCTTTGGAACTATAACCATATTCTCTATCCATTCAGGATATTTTGCTTGTCTAATAATTCCTGCATCCAGCATCTTCTGCAGTTCTTCTTCTATCTGAGGGTGATATGATGTTGCTATCTTTCTAATTCTTTGTTTGAATGGCTTCACATTTTTATCAATTTCCAACTTATGACAGGCTACCGATGGATCTATACCAGGAACTTCATCCATATCCCACGCGAAGATGTCTTTATAATCCCGCAATAGATCGACAGTTCTTTTCTCTTCATCCGCTCCCATGTTAGTTCCAATCTTTAGCATCTTGGGTTTTTCCTTAGTTCCAATATTCACTTCTTTGGTTTGCTCTGCTGCGACGTAACTGGCCTTCGGTTGTCCCATAGGGGTCGGTCCTTTTGGTTCTTTCGCAAGATCCTTTTCTTCTCCCGAGATCTCGCCAGGTATGCCTTTTCCTTCCTTCGCTCTTATCATGTAAACTCTGAATTCTTCTTCTTTCTTAGCCGCCCTTGCCATCTTTTTGCGATACTTTGATATACTCTTTCGCTTGTTTACTTGTTCTTCGCAACACTTTACTTCATTTTGATAATATATTCTTCCTTTAGCAGCATCCCCTTTGATCTCGCCAATTCCGGTTGGTGTAGGAAATTTGATACATTGATGAAGCGTCGACGCCACAGCTTTTATTGCATGTACCCATGGTCTTCCTAGTAATATGTTATACGGTGATTCCATATCTACTACACTCATCGTCACCTGTGTTTCGATTCCTCCTAACGGAACACGTATTTCTATCTCCCCTTTAACTTTTGTTATGGATTTACCAAAACCTTGAATATTGTACGCCGCGACAATCATATCTTCGTCTTTATATCCCATCTTTTTGTAAGCGTGATAAAACATGATGTTCACCAGACTCCCTGTATCAATTAAAACTCCATTCACTACCCATGTTTTCACTAACTCCTCTCCTTCCTTATACGCGTTTATTGCGATCACCAGTGGAGATGCGTGATCCAAATTTTCTTTGGATATTTCCTCCGCCGTAAAAGTTATCTCTTGCTTTTCCCAATCCTTCAAAGGTGATGTTATTTCTCTATCCGTAATCTTCTTTCCTTCAAAATCTCGTTTGTGTATTCTTCCTCTGATATTTTCATGAAACTCGCTAATCATTACTCTTGTGTTTGTGCTACATGCCATATCTTTTTCATCCGATTTAAGATTTTCCTTTCTCATTTTCCCCGATTCAAACAACTTTAATTGCAATTTTCTCTCTTTTACCAATGATCTCCCTGTTTCTAGCGCATATGTAGTTGCGGGAAATCCCACACTACACCCCTTACTCAATTTTGTTTAATTAATCCATTGAAAGATGTAAGATCAAGAATATTTATTGATTGAGTCCATGAAATGTTTACTTGAGGATGATAGAATTACACTTAGAAATTAAAACACTCTTAAACTTTCTCTCTCCTATTGACTTGCTTAACAATTCCCCCAAAAGATCTCTCTCTCACTGAGATTCACTCAACCCTTTATATAGGGTGATACATAGTGGATGATGACTAAGCTCCCCTTTATTTTCGGGAATGTCCCGCGAAGTGTCGCAGAGATGCATAAACATTCATTCTCGCGACACTTCTTAACCCTCGCCGTGGTCTCACGTCTTCTTTATGTTTTGCTTGTCGTTATTCATTGCGTCGTTTATTTTAGCTCCTCGCGACTTCCTCGCCACACCGTCGTTTATTAATCCCGCGAGCCTTGTACGTTGCGATATTATGATCCTACAGTACCGGCATGCTCGTGGTTTGAATACTACGCCGGTATCATGTAACCGGCATAGTATTCATAGATATATGTATGCCGGCACTAAATTTCCCCCAGTATTCAAGAACATACCGGCGTGGTATTCAAACCAAGATTGAATGCCGGTACACATTTATTCTTTTTACCTACCAGCGAATATTCTGAGGAATATTCAAACCGGCAGTGTGAGTACATGACATTCTATGCCGGTTTATGATACCGGCATAGAAACTTAAATGTTGAGGATGCCGGTTTTACATGAATAACATACAGAAGCTAATGATATTTTGAACTTAAATACCGGCATTTATTTCTTTCAACTTAGTATGCCGGAACCTAATACCTAGGTATATTGAGTCAATTACCATTTATGCTTGGTTCTTAATCCCGTGATTTACTTTACTTATCGACAATGCCGGTTTTGAACTAATCCAAGTTTCTTTTCATTCATTCCTTAGATTGTTACCTACAACGATCAACCAAACTCCAAAACCCTCCATCGGGATACGTCGGAGTACTATAAAATGTCGCGGGTATGTTACCAAACAATACTTTCACCTAGTGCTTACAATTTTATGTTGGGATTTACTTGTAATCTCCATAATGTTGTCCTTATGTAGGGAATAAAATATGAAAAGGAAGCAATTGCTTGGGAAAAAGCGACGGCTCTTAATAACATGTGTGTCTTAGTGAGGAATTCCCAACGTTCAGATGTTCGTTTTGAGATGGTTTGCGAGAGAAGTGGAAAATACAATGAGAAAAATAGTCATAAGAGAAAGGGTTATGTATATGAAAAGAAGACTAACAAGGTATACAAGACAGTTACGCGGAAGGATGACTGCCCCTTTAAGCTTGTATTCTATCTAAGAGGTTCAAAAGTAGAAGAAAAGAATGGGAATGTAAGGTGTGGTTTGGCCGTCACAACCACCCCGATCCGAATGATTTTGAAGGTCACTCCCTAGTTGCGAAGCTAAAACCCGATCAATTCGAGGATGTAAAGATGATGACCAAAGCATGTATCAAACCAAGAGTGATTCTTTTAACCTTCAAGGAAAAGGATAAGACCAACGTTTCTTCACTCAAGCACAATTTATAGCGCACAAGCAACCATTAGAAGGTTGGAATGGGAAGGGAGGAGTGTTATGCAAGAATTTGAGAAGATAGCTTGGGATCACAATTACACGCGTATCATTAAAAGAGGTCCGGACAACAAGCCGCTTCAAATATTCATTTCGCATCCTTTGCTTTCACAATTGGCTCATACGTGTTGTGATGTTCTTATGATGGATGCACATACAAGACAAACAAATACAACATGCCGTTGTTCAACATCGTGGGGCAAACATCGGACAAGGTAACATTCACATTGGCTTGGTGTTTAATGGAGAACGAGAGGGATTACAATTATCATTGGGCATTGCGGCAATTGAAATTATTGTTCCGGAAAATCGTTCTCCGAAGGTCATCATAACCGATCAATTTGACGCACTAATGAATGCCATATCCGACGTATATCCGGATGCACAAAATTTCCTTTGTACATATCATATAGGTGAAAATGTGAAAAAACATTGTCATGCTTTGTTTGAACCCTCTAAGGCTGATATTAAGAAGAGAATGATTGCTCAACTAGAGGAAGATGTTCGCAAAGAGAAACTATCAACCGAAGAAGAAGAAAATGAAAGAGGAAAGATTAAAGAGCGAGTCGACATAGAACACTATGAAAATCATAAAAGGTGGTTGGAATTTCTAAAGGATTGGGAGAAAGTTTATTGGTCTCTTACCGAGGACATGTATGAAAAGAGATTGAACAACTTTATTGCCAAATATAACGAAGTGTATCCAAGTGCCGTCTCATATTGTCGGGATAATTGGTTGGATAAGTTCAAGGAAAAATTTGTGCGTGCATGGACAAATCGTTATAGACATTACGGGAATGAAGCAACTAGTATAGCGGAGTCCTCTCATGGGAGATTTAAAGATCTCATCCAGTGGCCAGTGGAAATGTGGTTACGGTCACCGAGGCAATGGAGCAACACTTTAAGGCCGATATCGATAGGATCAAGAAGGCTTTTGAGAAAAGCTCAATGGAAAGGATGACTCAATTTCTTGAACATACTAAGTTGCTCCAAGGAATAGAGTTTAACGTCTCCCGTTGGGCAATAAAACATATGATGAGACAAATGCAATATGAGAAGCTTAACGGAAAACCGGGTGATGTGTGTATTTGTCCCGACATGTCTTCATTGGGGCTTCCGTGTCGTCATATGCTTGTGAAGTATGAAGTAGTGATACCTATTGATGTTATTGATCCTTTTTGGAAGCAATTATCTTTCGACCTTCCCCCTACCGAAGCTCCCTCGACAATCACCATGGGATACAAAGGAGGCTTTAGAATTTTATGAAGCTTACTCACGTGGCAACTCGGCTAGCCGACAAGTATTGTTGAGCCAACTAAGACTAATTACACGGCCATGGATAGCACAAAGTGAAGAGCCAACAAAGGGAGATCCGGCGGGTAGACCACAAACTAAAATTGCAAGGAAGAAACAAAGAAAAGAATTAAAACAAATGACTCGACGTGAAGAGGAACTCGCGGCAACTAAAAAACGAGATCTATGTGCAAGTGAGATTTGAAGCAAGATTGACTGAAACGACTGTTCCAAACAAAAGGGGTAGGCCGAGGAAGGAACCGATATCAAGTCAACAACAATCGACGAGTTCAACCTACACCCATAGTCGATGTATCGGAGGTTAAAAGGAAAAGGGGAAGGCCGCCAAATGTACCAACATTAAGCAACCAAGGACAACAAGGTGAGCATTCCGAACCTACACCAATAGTTGATGTATCCGAGGTTCAAAAAAAAAGGGGAAGGCCGCCGAAGGTACCAACATTAAGCTACAAAGGACAAAAAGGTGAGCATTCCGAACCAACACCAATCGTCGATGTATCCGCGGTTCAAAGGAAAAGGGGAAGGCCGCCGAATTTACCAACATTAGGCAACCAAGGGCAACAAGGTGAGAATTCCGAACCTACACCAATAGTCGATGTATCCGCGGTTCAAAGGAAAAGGGGAAGGCCGCCGAATTTAACAACATTAAGCAACCAAGGGCAACAAGGTGAGCATTCGAACCAACACCAATCGTCGATGTATCCGCGGTTCAAAGGAAAAGGGGAAGGCTGCCGAATTTACCAACATTAAGCAACCAAGGGCAACAAGGTGAGAATTCCGAACCTACACCAATAGTCGATGTATCCGCGGTTCAAAGGAAAAGGTGAAGGGGTAGGCCAAGGAAGTATAATCTCCCGTCACATACCGAAGACATTTGTAGGGTAGAGATTGCAGAGGATGGTTTGGATATAATTAAGCTAAAAGTTGGTAATATGACGATGTATAAGGATTCGCAAACGGGTAGGACTTATAGACACTACCATACGAAGATAGAGTCTTACATAGATCAACTTCCTGAGGTTATTCGCGAGTTTGTTGTGTACACGGATGATGTCGATGGAGATGGAAATTGTGGCTATCATGCCGTCCACCGAACAATTAGGAATCTTCGAGACGGCTGTTAGTAAAGGAATGACACCATGCCGATATGCTAGAATGAGGATGGCCGATCAACTTGTGAAGAAGAGGAGCTTTTATGAGCAATTGGTTGGTCACGACGAGGTGTTTGATGATATTTGTGCTCAAGTGTTAGGACCCGAGCAGGAGATGGCATTTCTTCCTTCTCAATATTGGATGAGGATGCCGCTTTGTGGGCATCTAGTAGCGGATACATTTAATTGTGTTGTTCATTATTTTACCCCCACCGCAGTCACTACATTTACACCAAAATGGCAAAAATGCGAGGGATCCCTTAAGACGAGAAGAGTTGTTTTGGCGTACGTGAACGGCAATCATTTCGTCATTCTTAAACTCAAGGACAATTGTCCATTGCCACCTGTTTGTGGGATGGTTAAAAACAAGGAACTAGATCCAAATATATGGAAGGGATGGATGGCGTTGAACGAGGAGAATCACCAATTATGGGATGCTTTGGCTTTATCAAAGAAACCTCTTGAAGAGGAGGAGTTGCAACTTCATACGTGTGGAAGCGATGATGAGTAATTTGGATTAATGTTGAGTAATTTGGATTAATGTGGTTTACTAATACGCCACCTTTTGTTTTTTTGGAAGTTTGAATTGTAATCATTGAACCATATGCCATGTACGTGCCATTGTGATTTAATTCAAACTTTACTACGGCAGTGCTCGTACCGGCGTTGCAAAATATGTTCTCGTTTGTGCTGGAACAGCCGGACACTCATCCTCCAAAGGCCACACATCCGATTGTTGATGGCGGCTAACACGCCAGGCTTTCCTGTGGTCCTATAAAAACACAACAAACTGAATTAAATTGATCACGGTGTAAATAATATAATAATAAGATACAAACGTCTTACATAAGTTTGATAGATCCAACGAGCCCAAGAGTCTTTATACGAAAATAAAAGTTGCGGGTTTATCGGTTGACCCCAATGTTTGCCATCATTGCGGACATGAATCAATTCTAACTTATCAGGGAAGTGAAGAGGGGTGCCTTTTCATCATCGGTTTGTCCTAAGCCACCTCGGGCTTGTGAGGATGAGCCACCTGCTATTACCAGGTTCGGGTGGAGTTTCCCACTCATCATCATCATCGATTGCTTGTTGAGTCGCTTATAGGATGATCCCTAATTGTGACCTTAGCAGTAGCCGAATTTTGACGTTTACGTCGAGAAGACTTACGTTTTGATTCTTCAACAGCTTTTCCTTTTCCTTTGTCCTTTCTTGGTGCGTGAGATCTATGTTCCAACATGTTAAATTGAGTTACATACTACATGTCGGCATACAAAAGGAACATACTTAAAACCGGCATAATAAATAGACATATACGAAATGCCGGAACAGATACCGGCATATTAAAGAATAAAACGTAGAACGCCGGTTTTGGTTGAATCGTATCAGGGAGTTAAAAATTTTAGGGAGCGAAAACCGGCATATCAAAATAAAATACGATAGTGCCGGTATAGGTTCCGGCATTC
The DNA here is from genome assembly GCA_023531295.1 of Papaver armeniacum. Taxonomy (NCBI): domain Eukaryota; kingdom Viridiplantae; phylum Streptophyta; class Magnoliopsida; order Ranunculales; family Papaveraceae; genus Papaver; species Papaver armeniacum. The sequence continues at coordinate 242,219 of JAJJWW010017643.1, forward strand.
CTTCAATAAATACTACTATGCCGGTTATATTGAATTATATATAGAAAATTCTAAGCCATATGAAAAACAAACCGGTATAATTTGTTACCATACATTGACTGCCGGAACATATACCGGCATATTAAAGAATAAAACGTAGAACGCCGGTTTTGGTTGAATCGTATTCAGGGATTTACAAATTTTAGGGAGCGAAAACCGGCATATCAAAATAAAATACGATAGTGCCGGTATAGGTTCCGGCATTCCTTCAATAAATACTACTATGCCGGTTATATTGAATTATATGTAGAAAATTCTAAGCCGTATGAAAAACAAACCAGTATAATTTGTTACCATACATTGATCACGGGAAAGGATCTAGGCATATTAAAGAATAAAACGTAGAACGCCGGTTTTGGTTGAATTGTATCCAGGGATTCACAAATTTTAGGGACCGAAAACCGGCATGGCAAAATAAAATACGATAGTGCCGGTGTGATTTTCGGCATTCTTAAATGGCAATACATCTATGCCGGTTTTCTGTAAATTTTTACACAGTTCTTAGTGATTTTTGGTTTTGATTTTCAAACTCAATTCAATTGACTAGAATTTCATCTTACTAGAATTCAATTTCAAAACCCTAAGCAGAATTTTCAATCCGTCATGAACCCTAGCATGTTTGACTTTGTGTTATATATTATTGGGTAAACCCTAAAAGTACTTCAATTCAAAAGGAGACTTTGTGTTATACATCACTTACCGAATCAAATCTGTTACGTCCGCTTCACCAGGAGACTCTTGAGGACTTTTTGCGCATCATCAACAAGTATTTCGGATTGGGTTTGCGACGAGCCATTGCTTTGGTATAGAAGAAAAAAAAAAAATAGGGAGAGATTGAATAGATTGAATATTTTTCTTTCCAAAACCGTCACTTATATAGCATGAGTAGTTTGAAACCGACGAGTTGATTGAAATTGTAACCGTCAAACAAGTTGAATGAAATTGTAACCGTCAAACAAGTTGAATGAAATTGTAACTGTCAAACTAGTAGAGTGAAATCGTAACCGTCATAAATCCGGCATAGATAAATACATACCAACTATGCTTAGGTATTACAAGTTAATTATTTTTTGTATTATGCTAACAAAATAAAATAAGCCGGAACTCTAATTTATTTCAAATGTAATCCTTGTCGCAGGAAGCACGAATGCACTTAGCACGTGCATCAAGCCTTTAAACCACTTGGTGACCCAATAGGACGAGTTATAGTCTCGTGAGGGTTTACATAGAGATGTACCCACAAAACCTTACGAAAAACCTTAGCAAATACCACTAAACTTTCAATCTTCTTAAGAAGAATCCGTTTCCGATTCACCCAGCTGGTGGTACTCAGTGACTTTGGTTACAATATATTTCACGTTGGCTTCAAACATGAATGGTTCTCCATTTTCTTGTAAGTAACGCGTTTTCACGGCTTCATGCTACAAAAACAACACACGAACTTTGTTGGTTACATAAAAATTGAAAAATAGTAGATTGTGCCGAATTATTCATAAAGATACTTACGAGTTGTTGAGGGGACAATCTATTGTGATTAGCGTTATCGATCCGGTGCTTCATTTTTAGGTACTCAACCACAGCATTTAGGATGATGTCGTGTCGTTGCTCGATTTGTTGAGCAGTTCTTTCTTTCGGGTTACGTAATCGTGAATAAACTTCCTAAAAATCTTCAACCACATGGAATCCCGCGTGCTGCTATCTATAGTTGAAGGACGAGTTTCGGCGTACCATGCTTGGGTGATTGCTAAATCTTCCTCGGATTCAAACGATGCCATTTGTTGTATGTGGGATTAGGTTCTATAATAAGCTATTTATAGATGACTATTCTAGGGTTTAGGGTTTCATAAGTTAAGATTCTCAAGGAGATATATAAGAACACACGAATTTTGGGCATTTGGGTTCAAGTATTAGCTCTCTTTATATAGAGGAAAACCTCAACGGCTAGTTTTTTTGAAATTACATAACTTCCGGCATTGAAGTTAATGTGTCATAGATAGGTACAAGTAAATTTCTTATCGAGATTATCCCAAATATGTAAGCGATATCTAGGCATGGTATAACAACATGGTGCCACGCCGGCAAATAATACCGGCGTTACATGTATAATTGCGAACATGCCGGTACTTGTTAATTTCAAATAAAACGGCTTTTGAAAAATATGACCGTTGGTGCTTCAATTATATATAATACCACCAAATCCGGCATAGTTAATTACATACCAATGATGCCGGTATTACAAGTTCATGATTTATTGGAACGAGCTTGAACAAGTAAAGTCTTTGAAATGCCTAAAAGGCTCTTTTCTCCACTTCGTATATGCATCCCGAGCTTCATACCTATCACCATTGTATCTTGCAAGAAATTCGTTGTATTTGAGACATGATTTGATGAGTGCGATTGTTCGAATGCGTACTATTTGATGTGCGTATTCAATTATGCGTTTCTTACGGTCAAACTTGTTATGCTTGTAAGAACCGGTCATTACAAGGCCCCAAAAAAACATCTCGAAGGGCGTTGATCCTCCCAAGCAAATCCGATACTATGTAGTAATTTCTAATCCACTCTGTTTCCTCCGAACATCTGCTTCTATCTTAGCTTCTTTTTGACGTTTAACCTCTTCCTCGCCTTCCGCTTTTATCTTATCTAATTTTTGACAATAACGTTCAAGCTTTGCTTCCTCTTCTTCTTCTCTTTTTCTCTTAATTATCTCTTCTTCCATTGCGGCAATTGACTTGGTGGTTTCTTCTTTCCTTCTTAGTTTTTCTAGTATTGTGGCAACGGAGTTGGTCGTGGTTGATGATTGATTTCTGTTGGGGTTGACAATATTTTCCTCATGTGTTTTTTTTTTCTCGAGGGAATTGATGAACTTGTCATCTGGTGATTGATAATCCATTGGAGATATATCTGTGCGGTATCAACTGCAATGGGTGTATCCATTCCTTTAAATAGATGTGGACATAACGGATCTTTTCCACTTTAGTGACGGCACTCTAAGTAACTTAGATCCCATGGGAACTAATGTTTTCAAGTGTATTGTTTAAAAAACTAGCCGTTAGGCATTCAATTTCCGAAACCGGCATACGTAGGTGGAACTAAATCTATGCCGAGTATTATGATCCCAAGCACTACATGGTATAACACGATCTTTGCGGTAATGCGTAAAATCTTTCACAGAAACTACCAAAATATGCATATAATACCGGCATTCTTTGTTTAGTAACATCTATGCCGGAATGTACAAAATTTGAAGAAAAAAAACGGCTACTTTTTTTGAAAAATATGACCGTTGGAGCATCATTTCTATATAACATCCCCCATTCCTTTGGCAAAAACTACACAAATCAAGCACCAAATAAAAAAGAACTAAAAAAATCATTCTCTCAAGTAATCAAGCAAGGCACAAAGAATGGGGGATTCATCATCTACCTCTATTTGCAAAGTAAGTATATTTCCTAACAACATGCTCTTCAATACTATGACGGAAAACTAATACAATTTTTATTACGTAATCATCATTGCAAGTGTCAAATTTGCAAGTCACCTTCTCACCTATCCATGGACTGTCCATTTATTTATTCAAAGTGTAGAATTTGTGATGGGACACGCCGGTTTTGGATTGCAAAAACCGATGATCTTGAAAATGGAAGAATGTTTCGAGGTGTTTGAATCACCCAAAGTGCGATGAGTTTCAATGGTTTGACAAAGCGGTTGAACTAGCGAGTCAAGAGAAAACCACAAGGTCCATTGTAAGCCTATCGATGGGTGTGATGGGTGTTATATGAAGGGAAAGGAATACGTTGAAAAAGAAGAAGAGCCAATGAGGATGATCCTTGACACCCCCATTCCGGACGATGTCTTTGAGCAGTTAGGGAATTGCTCAAAGGCTCCGCAATTGTTGAAAAGGGATGGAAATAGATTATCTTTTACTCAAAGTGCAATCCATTCACTGTTTTTTTAATTTAAAGTTTCTAATCCAATGTAGTCGATTACTTCAGAACGAAATAAAAGAGAATTTGAAATGAATTAATCAAGGTGCCGGCATTGTGGAAATCAGATCGAGCATGCCGGTTTTATGTCAACTCTAAAAGATAATTTGGAAATTTTACATACCGACATTGTCAAAATGAATCTTACAATGCCGGTTTTCTATCACATTTTCAAGAGTATTTGGATATTTGCAATACCGGCATTCGCCTTAGCAAACGTAACAATACCGGTATATGTCAGTTTCTATACAGGAACCAAATAATTTAACCTGATTGTTCCGGCAACAAAATTGTTATGCCGGGACTAGGTGCCGCCAGTGTTTTGAGCATGCGGATATGCCGGTATGTGTACATATATTTCTAAAACTGACCTCTACTACGCCGGAACATTTTAACTTGCAAACTACAAATCTTAACATGTTCAACATAAACCAAAGAACTAAACAGTTAACCCACAGTACAAACCAAAACAAGTTTGAAATTGTTTTTGACGTAACCAAACTCGTAAAAAGTTAACCATCAAACATTGGCATCAATTATCTCAAACTAAATTAGTCTTTTGTTTCTTTTGGGTCGGCGCCTTCTTTGTTTCCCCGTACATAGCTCTGACAGTAGGGTGGGTTTCTTCAATTCTATGAAGCTTTTCCTCTAGTTCCTTGATTTCTTGAAGAGATAGCACCACCCCGTCATTATGCTTGCAACCTAACATCTTCGTAACCTTGCCAAGCCGACGTCGCTATATTAATACATCAAACACATATTCAGTATATATGTTAATATATGATTATGTTTACATTTAATGAATATAAGCAATTAAGAAAACTTACCACCATTCCTAAAGTCCTAAGAAGGTTGGCCATCTTAGGTTGTGGAGGTGGAGTAATTTCAACGGGAGGGTTTTCTTGGTGTGGAGCTTCGACGGAGGGAGGACGCACGACATAAGGATGTGACCATTCCGGGTAATCCCTCATGTAGTTTGTCATCAACTTCATAACCATTTTCTGCACTCTCCCACTTACTAATATCAACCAAACGACGTGGCTCTCTATCCCTCCAATGTGTTGGTTCCGGTTCTGGATCATACACTACATGCAACTTGTTGGGAGTTGAATTGCACCGAGAAAAGTAAAGATGATAATTATCATCAGAGTTCGACCAATGACGGGATAATTGCTTAAATCCATGTTGGCGCATCACACGGCATGGATCGGCCATGATGTATCCTTTTGGGTGGTACAACGACCCATGGTAAAATGCAACATCTCTTGGAATCACTAGTGGAAAAAGGGCTATTTAGGACATTATGAAACGACACAGACGGTATATGTCCTGATATTTAGTCAACTCTAAAGCGTGGCAGACCAAAGTCAAACTCTCGTTGTAGCATGACTTTTGTTGACTGGAACAACAATAGTTCGGTAGTGTCTTTTCACTATTAGATTTTTATTTAAAACAAAACTTATCCATACTTTCTCTTTCATTCTCGGTTTCTTCTTCCTCTCCTTTTATTCCCTCCCAGAACCTTTTCTGTCCTCTCTCCTGTTCCTCTTCAAAATCTTTTCTTCTCTCGATTTTCATTTTAGATCTTCCATGTCTTGAACGAGAAGGACTTCATTTATGTTATTGTAGGGATTATTTCGAAGAACAAAAATCATCAAGGTCACTTTGTTTTGTTCTGAAATCCCTAGATTTTGAATCTAAATCTCAAAATTATTTTCTTATTCAACCATTTTACTTTGTTATTAGGGTTATAATCAACTGTTCTTCTGTTATTTCGTTATTACGGTTTTAGTTTCATCAACTTTAGAAGGTAAAGTTAGGGTCTGCAAAATATTTTTTTCCCATTTCTGTTTTTCTGATTTGTTCATTTTGTTTGTTGTTAGGTTTTGTAACTCTTCTGATTTTTGTTGCAGGAGTTAATTAGAAGATCGATCACCAGTGATGGTTCATAAGGTAAATCTTCTAAACCCTAACTTATTCTTTATATTTCTATCTGTAATTTTTTTTTTTTTTTATGGATCCGGTTTTATATGTTCCTACGAGGGAAATTAATGGTGGGTTTTTAGTATGATGTCAATTTTTGGGGTTTTCATGTTTAATCTGTTGATTTTGTTTCAATTTTTATGATCTGTACTCCATGTATTTGATTATTTTTTCTTCTTCTTTGGTATTATCTTGTTTAGATTCAGTGCTTGTCTTTCTACTTGGGACATCTTTTTGTTGAATTTTTATTTATGTTCTTGTTTGGCTCGATTTGTAGGATTCTAAGTATGTCTTCGTTGAGATGAGGAATTGGAGTTGAAATGGGAACAACCCGATAGGGTCTTGATGGTTATTTTCGCTGTTTCACAACTGCGGGTAATTGGTGCGCTAACACTTTCAACTATATCTATGTTGCTATTGTAGTACCCAACAAAGCTCGGTAAGGAGTTCAATTTGTTTCCTAGAAGTTGAAACTATGCCTTTGTAATTTGTTTATGTTATGAAATTTTTCGATGCATTGTTTTTAACTTCAATCTTCTCTTTTATTTGTAGCTACAACTTTAACTAGTTGAGAATTTCTCCTAATTATGTTCATAGTGTCTATTTCATGTTAAATGCTAGTATGGGTATGTGCAAGTTTGCAAATATAAGTTTATTAAAAGTTATTCTTGGTGATGGGAATCCTTTCAAGTTAGGAAAATATTGGTATTCATATTCCTTCGTAATTTCAGAATTATGAATTGGATTTATGGCCCATAGATGTTTGATATCATGCCTCAAAGAGTAACGAATTTCAAAACACATTGTAGTCTTTGACTGCTAGTATTTCAAGCTCGATTTTGAGCATCTTAAATTGTGATTTGATCTTAGGTTAAAACTCAAGACTTGTAGGTGACTTTCTCATCTTTCTAGGGGTATATGGTTTGTTTCTTTTGGAGTTTAATTGAAAGAGATGTGAGTGATTTAATGACCGGTGGGAAATCTGGAAAACATAGTAGTAGTGACACTGCAATAACTTCATGGATGGTACGTTTTAGGTACGATAATGATATAATTTGGTCGAGCCCAAAACATGAAAGTTATAGAGGATTATCTCACCTTTCTGCTGAGATGTCATTTGCTGAATTTTGTTGTATATCTAAGTCCATTAAATTTGACAATATAGACATAAATTTTTTTGAAATTTAGAAAACTAGAGTACTTCGTTGTCTGTCAGACCAGTTCGGCATTATATAGATGTGACTGACATGATCTATTACTAGTTAATTTATTTACGCGAGGAAGATTAAACCATAGGTCAGCTGTTAGAACTTTGCTTGCGTGAACTATTCATGCATGCTATTGTCTCTTCTACTCTCTACTTTACTCTCTTTGTCTCACAAGAATATTGTTATATGTTTATATTTCTGCTCCTTAACACTTTGATTGAAATCACATTTGTTTCACTTCATAGGGTTGTTGCTGCTGCAAAAGAAAGCCTTGGCATAGACTTAGATTTTAAATTTCAGGTAACTACTCTACTATTTACTTGTTTATACTTTGTGATTCATTATACTTTTTTATATACAATGATAGCCAGTATCACCATCTGTCTTTAGGACATACTCTGCCCTGATTCTAAGACCAAAACTTGTTTTTGTTGCAGGTATACTATTCCGTTCAGTTGGGATTCTTGCTTTTTGTCTATTTTTTTGCATTTCCTTTTCTTGTTTTTATGTCGACCATTAAGATTTCCAGTTTGGATAGTATTTAATTTGTTATTATCTCGTGTAAAGCTGATATTCCAGGTTGGTCATAAGAGATAGCCAATTCATTATTATTCCACGCAGGATATAATCACACATATTTGACGTAGGTTGTTTTTCCAATTCTTTATATGACATGAAATGTTCAAAATTCTTTATATGCTTCAATGCTATAATGTTGCTGATACGAGGCTTTCTCAGCACATCGACAAACAAAATGACGATGGATTGTGTACCAGTTCCATCCAAAGAGTCCAATCTTGCAGTTTCTATGAAAAGGTAAGTAGTTCAAGATGAACCTTCTTATTCCACTTTTGAGAACTGATATTTTCTCCTAAAGTTACTTGTGTCTGTAAGTAGGATCATGTGGTTTATTAGACTGCTTTGTTTTCAGAGTTTGACTCTAATTACCCTTTCCCTCCTAAATCAATGGTAGGTAGTGTGCTGGGGAAGGCCTGTGTATGCAATTTAAAAGTTCATTCAGTTCCATCCCACGAGTTGATGTTGTTGCTTTCTTCCCGATGGTCTCATGAGGGGGCGATGTCATGATTGTTGGTAAGATCACTTGTTGTTGATGGATATAGAGATGTTGGAAAGGGTTGTGCTTTTGCAGTTCTTCTCTCAAGCTAGTTTGGTGCCCAGGTGATGATCACTTGAAATTGATGGTGAAACTTTTAGGAGTTGTAGTACTTTTTCTCGTAAGAAAGATGGAACTTATGAATTAGAAGTTGAATCCTTTTGTATGATTTTGATTTAAATTTATTAGTACAATTTTTAGTGTAATGGAATTGTCATTTTGTATGGATGAACAAGATTTTGTTTGGAATTGTCATTTTAATTTTAGTGTTTGAATTTGGATAGTCATTTGGTTTTTCATCTGAATTTAGATTTGAATTTGATTTTCATTGTAATTTGATTTTCAATTTACTGTAGTTTCAGTTTGAATCAGAATTATTTCAGACGAGTCAGAATGGCTGCAGTCAGTCTGCTAGATCTGGCTCGATTTTTTTTAAATTAAAATAAACTAAATCTACGACGATGTGTGAATGTCTTGTGTAGCGATAACCTGAAAGCATCGTAATTCATTAAGCAACTTGAAAGTGTCGTTCTAGAAAAAGACACTGAATCTACGACACTTTCAGCGGCATCTCCAAAGTGTCTTATAACTCGCTTATACGACACTTTCGAACTATCTTAAATCGGCCTTTTTCCACTAGTGAATTGGACGGTACCCTCTAATCTCCTTATAAGTGTCGAACACAACGTCTTCCTTCCTCATAGCATCCAGCAGAGCCAATCTCATATTGATGACTCGACCTTTGTTACTGGATTCGGATTACTGTTAAACTCAAACCTCTCGAGCTCTAGGGGTATCGGGTTCAGTAAGGTCTTTGATCTTCAAGAATTGGCAGTCCTTGAATAAGGTTGGGAAGTGTTCATAACACCACACCTAATCCAATTTGAACAATATACTTGTGAACATAAGTAAAAAAAATACATCTCAACAATAGATTAAAGAAATTTGTACCGGGTAGAGTGAAATTCCCGACAAATTGGTTTGTTTTAGCCAATGAAGCCCTTCTCATCTCCGCCATCAAATGTGCCATGACCATGCGGTGCCCCAAGAATAGCCATGGACACCTTCCAACGGGTCAAGGTACTGGAGAAAGTTTGCACTTACCACGTTGCCGTTAGTGTCGGGGAATGCCCTAGTGCCCAAAATGTATAGCAGTGCACGCTGGCGGCCGTATACCGAATGCGTGCGGGTCCCATCCATCCTTCGAGCTTCTAGCCTTTGTATTTTCAAACATCTTCTTAAGCATCGTCAACTTGAATGTCTTCGTCTTACTTCCGTTCGATGCTACATAAAAGCTATCCGAAGAAGTTTTGAAGTCCCAACCAAACAGCTTTTTGGTCAAATCGTGCAACTTCGACCATTCTAGGTCCCGAGACTCAACTCCCTCTGAAATTGATTTGCCGATAACATTCAAGCCTAGAATGTTATGAGCATCTTCAGGAATCAAGGTCATCTCACCAAACGGGAAGTGCATTGTATCAGTTTCACCATGGTACCTCTCAACGAAGCAATTGACGGTCCACGATATCCGGATTCACGTAATTTTCAACCAAAGAATACGAGACGAGTTCTTTACTAATGTTTGGACATCTTCATGCTCCAACGACAAATCCCAATGAGCCGCGGCTTGGTTTCGGCAAACACGCACAGCCTTAGTATGATCCTACAAATACGAGATAATACGATTAAGATATGATGTAAAAGATAAAACAACGCACATGCACAAAATAAAAAATGCTTACATAAGTTTGAAAGATAATACGAGCCCAAGAGTGCTTGTATCCAAAGAGTACTTTCGGTTCGGAGCTTGACCCCAAATTTTACCATCATCGCGGTCGGGTAACATGTCATCAAGGTGACAACCTTTAACTTTCTGTTTTCGGCTGCCCTTGTCCTTGCCTTGTGTTGGTTGTTGACTAGTCCCACCAACTTCGCTTTGGCTTGCTAATTGACTTGGGGGAACCTCATCATCTTCCTCCTCACTTTCCACTCCATCATGCTCATCGCCCTCATGTGTTCCAAGACCTTCACGGATTGCAAGTGCACTACGTTCACCACCACTCTCCCAAATTGACCCTCTTGTTTCAAACCCCAAACGTTTCTTGCGACCCGCGTCTTTCCCCCGTGGAGGAAGGGACTGAGGAGTATCAATACCGTCCTTCCTCCTTCTCTTAGTGAGGATAGGACCTTTATCTTTCTTCGCTTCTTTGGCTCTTGACCTATAACATAAGCAAACAAAACAAACATTAGAAAAGGCATGGCGGTTTAGGAACCGGCATACCAATTCCTAAACAAACCAATACGGTAACATGAACCGCATCATACCATAAATATCGAGCATGCCGGTATCGTTGAACCTAGGCATTGTCTTGAAACTAAATTATGTGCATAGGTATTGAGCACCATTTTCGGTGATGTTCCTGTATGTTTTAAGTGTAATACCGGCATTGACGAATTGAACTAACATATGCCGGTTTTAAAATACCCGGCATTCACGAAACCTAGATATAATGTAGAGTACACACAATTAAGTTCCCGTGTGTTTTTAGTTGCAAACCGGTATGGTATTCGACCCAAATTCTATGCTTGGGGTATAAAAAAATCGATTTCGTGAATGCAAACCGAGGTATGGTATTCGACCCAAATTCTATGCCGGTACCTAAACCATTTGGGTATTCAAACCAAGATCCAATGCCGATTTTCTCCGTAACTCGGCCGGTTTCCAGCTATTGTTGGCGATTCTAACCTAAACCCATGGCTACAAATCGAGTAAAACAATCATAAATGAGTTCAAAAATCACTTACCTTCTCAGAGAAGCCATGAGTGTTTGATCATCCGGGTACGCTGTTGCGTCCTCTTCTAGTTGTTGAGCAATGTTCTCGATTCTTTGTTCATGTGTTTGTTGAGCAGCCGTTTTGGTTCTCGGTTTTGCTTTCGATTTGGTTCTTGGAGGCATGGTTATGTTATGTTAATCGACGAAGAAATTTTTGATTCAACGATTAATCGTCGATGAAGAATGAACGATGAGGAAGAAGATGAAGAAATTTTTTTTTTTTCAAAAACAGTTTGCAACTATGCCGGTTCGGATTTGAGAATGGGGGATATATGAATTTGGTTATTTGATTTTATGTTTTAGTTGAAAGGGTATAACAGTCTTTTCATAATGTTTTTAATTAATCTAAGGGTGTTTTAGTATTTTCGCCTCCAAAAAACACCCCTTAACAGCCACCTTTGGTTGGGGGAAGTAATTCATATCCCCCAATTAGATTATATATCCCCCAATTGCGCGTTCAAAATAAGCAACACGGAACTGGATTATTGAAGCTCACCTATGATCTTTCATTTTCTGATATCAGGAGATTGTTTTTAAGCAACGAAGAAAACGAATTAGGGAGCAATATAGCGATGCAATTTTTTTTTTTTGTGGGTTGCGTCACTATACCTATATATGTCGGGACTAAATTAATTTCCATTTCATACATTTTATCATTGACGAAGATGAAGAAGATTTGGTATTCCAGAAAGGTACAAGTCTAATTTTTTCTAGAATATGCGGTTCATTTGCACATATGTGATTGACATGACTAAAATGTTGAGTTTTCTAAAGATTATCTTGGTTCAAGAGAGCTTAGTGCATAGGAACACATCTAGACTTTGCATCTAAGGATACAATGACTAATACTTGATCCACCACCTTTCTTTTATTAGGTGGATATCATCTAATACTTGAGCTTCTTTTATTTCATTTAAGATACCAACAAACCAAACTATGTATAAATATATTAAACTTTGTAGAAGTTGATTTAAGAAATATTTTAATATTCAGTTGTAATGTCATGTTCATTATGTGCTAGCAAATTGTAGAATTATGGTTGTTTTAGGTCTCTTATGTACTCTTAGGTCAAGGTATAATATCAGTTCAATCTGCAAGTTTTCATACCATTGGTATTTGGACTGTGTATGTTATTTACTTCTAGGCCTCAAACACATATGCTGATAAGGAGAAACACTCTTATACATGTCCATTTTATCGATTCATGTGTTAGAGGGGGGAATTTCTTTTATTTGTCTGTAATTTATTTAATGTGAGTCTTTCACTATTTAGTAAGACAACAAGATTGTATTATCAATTTGTAAGGAAAAGCATACTTGGCATATGATGCATGCAATTTCATCAGGCGCATCATTTTTCACCGCTAAGAAATATTCAAGGACGCTTCATATCACCAATATCCAAGGGAATGCTGCTGCAGGATTTAATGTTTTACATTTATTTTATTTATTTATTTTTTGTGTTTTTTTGTGACACTGTAAGCTGGGCGTTTTTCATGTGTTAGTTTAAACCATAAATGTATAGTTATCATTTTTTTTCAAGAGGCTTCTTCACAGTAAAGTGTAACGTCTCTCAAACCTAGAAAACTATAGGGAATGATGAATGTTAATGACCATGTATGCAAATGACATGTTTAATGGCCGTAAAATGACTGGCAGTAAATTATATTAACATATCCAATTGAACTTTTTTACCATGGGTTCGAGTATTACTAATGTGTAACCATGCCAATTATACATTGACACTAGAAAAAAACGGTTCCAAAAACTAATGCGTGTCTTTCACTATTTAGTAAGACAATAAGATTGTATTATCAATTTGTAAGGAAAAGCATACTTGGCATATGATGTATGAAATTTCATCGCGCATCATTTTTCACCGCTAAAAATATTTAAGGACGCTTCATATCACCAATATCCAATAGAATGTTGTAGGATTTAATGTTTTACATTTATTTAATTTTATTTAATTTTTTTTGTATTTTTTTTTGTGACGTTGTTGTGTCGGGCGTTTTTCATGTGTTAGTTTAAACCATAAATGTATAGTTATCATTCTTTTCAAGAGGCTTCACAAGACAAAGTGTAACGTCTCTCAAACCTAGAACAATATAGGGATTGATGAATGTTAATTACCATATATGCAAATGACATGTTTAATGGCCGTAAAATGACTGGCAGTAAATTATATTAACATATCCAATTGAACTTTTTTACCATGGGTTCGAGTATTACTAATGTGTAACCATGCCAATTATACATTGACACTAGAAAAAAAACGGTTCCAAAAACTAATGCGTGTCTTTCACTATTTAGTAAGACAATAAGATTGTATTATCAATTTGTAAGGAAAAGCATACTTGGCATATGATGTATGCAATTTCATCAGGCGCATCATTTTTCACCGCTAAAAAATATTTAAGGACGCTTCATATCACCAATATCCAATAGAATGTTGTAGGATTTAATGTTTTACATTTATTTAATTTAATTTAATTTTTTTTTGTATTTTTTTTTGTGACGTTGTAAGCTGGGCGTTTTTCATGTGTTAGTTTAAACCATAAATGTATAGTTATCATTCTTTTTCAAGAGGCTTCACAGTACAGTGTAACGTCTCTCAAACCTAGAACAATATAGGGAATGATGAATGTTAATTACCATATATGCTAATGACATGTTTAATGGTCGTAAAATGACTGGCCGTAAATTATATTAACCTATCCAATTAAACTTTTTTACCATGGGTTCGTGTATTATTAATGTGTAACCATGCCAATTATACATTGAAAAAGTCAATATTCATTTTTAAAAACAGTCAACGGTTCCAAAAACTAATGCATATGTAACACTTTTTAAGTATGAAAGAAGGGTTCCCAGCTCAGATTCAACTTTTCGAATTTCGAAAAAAAAAAAAACTATACTAATTTTTTTAGCACAAAATAACAATCCAATTAAATGATGACTGAACTACATTTGTAATTTGGAATACAATCGACAAGTTTATTTTATTCAAACAAGGAATTTCTACGAGTTCCCGCTTAGGAATTTAGGTTATCAAGTTTGTTGGTACTGTTTGTAACCACTGTGAATAGATAGTTTTCTCAATAAGCATAAATGAAACTAGGTGCAGATTCCAGTATACACACTTACATTGGATATCTTTACCACCACAAAAAAAAAATCTCTGGTGTATATATGTTTGTGTACATCCATATATGGAAATCCTAATCACCATCTAATAGGAAACCGATCCGTTGATGTTAATAATATCGATCAAAGCTTCGAATACAGTTTAAGAAAGGTTACCATTTCCCAAAATTCCCACACTCAGATCATGGCAGTATCGCAAGAAAATAAATATACAACAAATACCAAAACAACTCATAGCCCCGTGCCCTTATGGCACGGGTCATATCCTAGTAAGAGTAATATATCCCAAAATATTAGTTTCAAATCAGTTTTTATTCATAAAATATATACATCCAAAAGTTATGTCGCTGTTTCTCTCATAAAGATGTACCTTTCTTGAGAAATATCGCCATCACATACGTGCAACCAAAGCGGATGGTTGTCACTATCAACGCGAATAACCCTATTCGTTCTTGAATACCTCTTCTGTTTTATCAAGGTGCCAATACACACTGGCTAAGATACAACCAACGAACACAACACCACCAATTTGAAGCATGAACACTTTAGGCATTCGCTTTGAGTTTGTTATTGATCGTTTCATTAGTACGATGATCTCCACCCAGAATGGATTTGCAAATTTCGAGATGGTTGATGTTTCAGCAGTGTTGATAAAGTCACTGTCAACGAGTTCCCCCCCTTGATATAATTGCTTGTTTTAGACTCAGACCCAATCCATTAGAATAGTCTGACCTGAATTGCTGGTTCTCTACTAATTTCTGTCGCAGTTTGTTGAATTCTATGATGCGTTTGGTCTTCACAAATATGAGATTGAGAAGAAGATAATTCTTTATTATGATAATCATATCAATTCTGGTTACACAACTCATGAATATATAGAGCTAAAAGTATATTGTGATAAAGCAAAGATCCTATATACTAGGAAACAATATTTATCCTTAAATAAGGATATATGTTAACACTCCCCCTCAAGTTGGTGCATAGATATCACACATGCCCAACTTGTCCGGAAAAAACCAAGTATTTTTTGCTTGACACTCCATGTGTGAGAATATCCCCAAGTTGTTCTTGAGATCGAACAGGTGGCGGCTCAATAATGTTGTTGTCCAAACTTCTCTTTGATGAAGAACCTGTCAACCTCAACATGTTTAGTACGATCGTCTTTGAACGGGATTATGAGCAATATCACGCGCGACTTTGTTATCACAATAAAGAATAATAGGATCCTTGAGAGGAGCCCCCAAATCCTTAAGGAGAAGCCTTAACCACAAGGTTTCACAAATTCCATCGCCATACCTCACAATTCGGCCTCGCACTTGATCGTGTAACAATATTTTGTTTCTTACTTCTCCAGTAACTAAGTTACCTCCCACAAAGGTAAAGTAGCCAGGTAAGAACGTCTCGCCATCGATTTCTCTGCATAATCGGGAATCTGTATATGCCACAACCTTTTCTATGATCTTCATTTTTAGAGAATAAAATTCCTTTTCCGGAGCTTGGACTTCAAATACCTCAAAATACGTAAAATTTGCATTCATGTGTTGTTCACCTGGATTGTGCATGAATTGGCTAACAACAACGAGTGCATAAGCAAGATCGGCCTTGTGTGAGATAGATACATCAATCTCCCCACAAGTCTTTGATATCTTCTTTTATCGGTAGGAACTTGATCGGGTTCAATACACGAGATTTACCTTTTCTTCTAAAGGTGTATGGACGGGTTGACATGCTTTGACATGCCCACTTCTTTTAGCGAGATCAAGAACATATTTCCTTTGTGATAAGAAAATTCCTTCACTTGGATCGAGAAACTTCAATCCCAATGAAGTATTTCAATGAACCAAGATCTTTCATTTGAAATTCCTTTGATAAGTATCTTTGCAAAGATTTCCTTTCCTCCGGATCATTTCTGTTACCACCATATCATCTACATATATGATAAGAGCAAAGTAATTTTATCCTTCCTTTTCTTTATGAACAAAGTATGATCGGAATTGCTCGACGATATCCAAAGTTTCTCATAGATTTGGTGAATCTTCCAAACCAGGCCCTGGGAGATTGTTTTAGTCCATATAATGACTTGTTTAGCTTACATACCTTCTTACCATGAGATCCTGGAACCGAAATACGAGGTGGGAGCTCCATGTAAACTTCTTGATTAATTCACCATGCAAGAAGGCATTCTTTACATCAAAGCGCGCAAAGGCCAATCCAAGTTTGCAGCAAGCGATAACAAGACTCGTACGGTGTTGATTTTCGCTCTTTGGAGCAAAAGTTTCCGTATAGTCGATACCCGTAAGTTTGGCCGTAACCTTTAGCAACTAATCTTGCTTTATAGCGTTCAATCTCACCATTTGCCTTGTATTTAATGGTGAAATCCAACGACACCCCACAATTTTTCTTCCTTTTGGACAATCAACATAATCCCAAGTATCATTCTGAAACAGGGACCTCAATTCTTCTTCTATGGCTGCTCTCCATTTTGGATCGGCTAATGCTTCCCGCATTGTTAGGAATAAAAACAGTAGATAGTTGATTCACGAATGCCTTATTAGCTTTAGACAAACGATGGTGAGAGACATAATGACTCATAGGGTACTTAACCTTACTAGAGATTTCGAGGTTCATATCTAGGTTTAGGAATACCTCTATTTATACGTTGTGGAAGTTGTTTCCTTGATTCTTCAAGAACATCCGTAGTGACGATTGGTTTGGTGTTTCATCTTCTTGAGGTAACGTAGACTCGGGAATCTCTTCTATCATAACCTCATCTTGAATCTCGGCAAAGACGATCCAATACTTTGTACTTTGCTTTCTTCTCTTATGAGTAACCTTCATCAAAATTTTCTTGAGGTATATCATCGGAATTGACAATAGAGACATCGATTTCCGATATATCTTCATCATAGTTAAGAGTCCGAATGTCCTTATGGTACTCCCCACGAAGTTCGGACTCACATGAAAAATACATAGTATCTTCATGAAATACAACATCCATAGTAACAAACATTCTTTTGGTTGGAGGATGATAGCAACGATATCCCTTTTTAGTTGTTGCATATCCCACAAATACACACTTGAGCTCTAGGAACCAACTTATCACGTTGATTCTTGTGCGGATGAACATAAGCTACACAACCAAACACATGAGGCGGAAGATTAGGAACAGTTGGAGACACAACCGCTTCACCAAGAGCTTGATGGGGTGTTTGAAACACAATGGTACTTTTGGATGGCACTCGATTTATAAGATATCTTTGCGAAGTAAGTGCCTCTCCCCAACACATCAATGGCATATGTGCTTCTATTAATGAAGCACGGACCACTTCCAATAAGTGACGATTCTTTCTCTCTCGCTACTCCATTCTGCCGAGGCGTATTAGAGCAAGTAGTTTGATGAATAACTCCGTGTCCCTCTAAATAATGTTGAAGGTCGAATCCATATATTCACCACCGTTATCACTACGAAGAACTTGAATCTGTTTGTTGTCTTGAGTGCTAATCATCTTATGGAACTTTTGAAACAAGTTGGTAACTTCACTTTTGCTTTTCATGAGACACACCCACGTCATTCTAGTGCAATCATCAATAAAAGTAACAAACCATTTTGAACCACCGAGAGTAGTAGTTTTAGATGGCCCCCAAACATCGAGTGTATGATCATAAAAGGAACTGGACTCTTATTGAATGATAATGGAAAAGAAGCACGATGGCTTTTGCAAGTTCACATACTTCACAATGAAAACTAGAAATATCAAGTTTTGTAAACAAACTAGGAAATAATTTTTTAAATAACCAAACGACGCATGTCCCAATCGTCGATGCCATAACAAAATTTGAGATTTTTGTCTCTCCCCCTCGGAACCATCAAAAGAAGAGCTTGACGCAGTTTATCCGAACTACTTGACACCAAATCCGGACAATATAGCTTCCCACGCTTAACACCATAACCAATCGTTTGCTTCGTTGTGATGTCCTTAAAAACACAACGGTCGAGGCCAAAATATTACCACACAATGTAAAGTATTAGTTATTTGGGAAATCGACGGGGAGATTACGGTCTAATGTAGGAACTACTAAGACGAGAATCTAAGTCTAAACTTTCAAATGAGAGATATTGACCCTTCACCGATAATTTGAGCACGTGAGCCATTTGCGGTAGAGACTGTTTTTTGTAAGGATGGTTTAAGGGAAGAGACTTGTTTAGAATCGCATGTCATATGGTCCGTAGCACCGAGAATCAACTATCCATGAATTATTCGAAACAAGTGAAGAAACATTTAAAAACTTACCATCGTTACTGTCCTTGCTACTTTTGAAGCGAGATATTACCATGGAATCCTTTCCTTTCTTTGTTGAAGCCATTGGAGCACTGCAATTCTTCTTTGTCTCCTTCTTCCTCTCCATATGTTGATCCCACCAACTGGATATCCAACCAACTCGAAACACATGTCGGTTGTATGTCCGTATTGATTACAATGTGTACACTTAAGTGATGACTTGTCCACCTCGGTCTTTGAGTATCTATGAAAAAACCCTTTTGATTGTACCGGTTTCGAGTTGCCATAGCAGTAGGTTCAACTTCTTCCGATTCTTTTGTCATCGTTGTACGTCGAAGTATTCACGACGAACAAGTGAATAACATGATTCCAATTCGGGAATAGGATCCCTTCTCAAGATTTCACCACGGATCCGCTCAAAACTTTCATCTAATCCAATGAAGGAATATATGCACCCTTAGGCGCCTGTGTATTGATTTTCGATAGGCTTCAACATCATTAGGATTCTCCATAACCACCTTGTCACGATGATCCAACTCTCCAAAGATTTCAGTTAGTTCTCCATAATAAGTTGAGAGAGCTCGCCATTTTGATTTGCGTAAAAACGCTCGTCGGTTTAGAGTAAACACCTGCATCTCATCATCTCCATCATAAAAAGCTTTAGATAATGCATCCCGGATCTCTCTAGCGGTAGGTAACCGAATATATCTCTTCATGATTTCGGGTGACATAGACATCAACAACCATCTCTTGACCTTTTGATTATCTGTGTGCCACTTTTCATATTTTGGATCTTCCTCGGTAGGTTTTCTTGTTCTTCCCATAATAAAAGAAGTTTTTTTCTTTTTCAAAGAATATGCATCTCCATGATTTGTGACCACAAGTCATAGTTTGTTTCATCAAGAACAATCCCAGGCTTGAATGATGCACCTTCAGTATTGAACGATAATAGAATGATTTGTTTTCCATCTGCCCTTTTGTTTAGATTTATTTTGGTATAATTTGAATCACTACCCATGATTCAAGAACCCTAGCTCATATATACCATCTTCACAAATATGAGATTGAGAAGAAGATAATTCTTTATTATGATAATCATATCAATTCGGTTACACTGACTCATGAATATATAGAGCTAAAAATATATATTGTGATAAAGCAAAGATCCTATATACTAGGAAACAATATTTATCCTTAAATAAGGATATATGTTAACATTTTGTCCCACCGGGTATGCCTTCAAGTCCACGGTATAAATCGAGCATGAATTTCGTACTATCTTCATTCGCAGGGGATAGAATGACCGAAGTCGACAAATAAGGTGAGAGATGAGTGGGTGAACCATAGTAGATTTGTTTCCCCACGTGACAGGGGAACATCAATTTGTCGAGCAGGCTAACAACTCTGGAACTAGGTTGGTGGGCGGACATAATAACTATCCTCCCACTCCGAGCAATTTGTTGCAGGACTTTCACCACCATGAAAGCACACGATGAATCAAGTCCTGATGTTGGCTCATCAAGAAACAACACAATGGGATCATGAATTATATCAACTCCAATTGAAACACGACGACGCTCACCACCGAGATATGCCTCTATGACCTTCATCTCCAATCAAGGTAGTTCTTTGCGTTATGCAAACCAAGCTCATCGATCACAGCTTGAACTCTTAACATTTTCTTGGATTTTGAGAGCGAACGAGGCAATCTAAACTCGGCGGAGAGAACATTAGTGTCTCTTCAATTGTGAGCATAGGGAATAACAAATCGTCTTGCATGACATAAGCGGATATCAATTTGAGAACCCCCGACTCGAGAGATTTACCATTCAAAGTGTGACACATCCTTTCAAGCTTTCATTAGAGATCCTATGCATCAATCAAGGTTGCCTTCCCGAACCACTAGGACCAAGAATAGCTAGAAATCTCACCTTCCCGGTGCTTCTTTTTGATATATCATTCAACAAGATTTTCTCCTTGGAGGACTTGTGTGTTTTTTTGGTATCTTTTTGGTAAAATATGCTAGTGGGAGTGTCATTTCCGTACGTTCTTTAAGGCTGTAGTTTAGATTCTCGAATGCGAGAACAAATGGAGTAATAGATGTCTTCATCATCTTGCTAGGTTCTTCAAGATCGTCGTTACCAGGACATCGATGTCTCTCCCACTCAATTCTTACTTGGAAATCTAGTTCATCATCGTAACCTTACCTCCTGTCATGTTCTTGCCGGTGGTAACACTTTCTTTTGAGATTTCTTCCAAAAAAAAAAAAAAAAAAAAAAAAAACACTTTCTACTGAGTTGATTCAGTTATATTTCTTCTATTCATGAAGAAAAACATATATATTGAAGTACTCCATCATTCATGTCTTCGGGACAACTACGTACTTTCCTATTCTCTTTTTTTTATTTCGGAAGGATCGAATAGATTCAGCGGATGAGGGTGCATGTCTCCATCTAATTTGAGATTTTCCATATCTTTGAGAATGCTAAATAACATTTAACAAATGGGACATAAATCTCAATCTAATTTGAGATTTTTTTCTTCTCTATGTGTTTTTCTAATCGAAGACCATACATTGCAATGTAACACGTACCTAAGACGTGATCTAGTGGTTTTTTCTCTCTATACATTGCTCACTACAAGAAAATCTAGCTATTGCTACACTATATGTTGCCACACCTTCAATATAGGTGTTGCAAAAACAAATTTCTAGTCAAAATGAAAATTATGCCATACAACTGTAACAACAATATGAAAATAGTGTGGCAAAAAAGTATAATCTCTTGCTAACTTGATTATTACAATGTTACCCGACTAAGAGTCCACCTCACGATCCATTCCGTGATTTTGTCACAGACTGCACACATTACTAATAAGATTTGTAACGGTTATAACCTATAGTAAATACCCGTTATTAATATTGTTGCAATTTTTTGCAACATTTTTTTTGTAACAAATTTTAACTAAAGTCACATATAATAACCGTTACAATAATTAATAGCAACGATTAACCTAATTTTTAGATTGCGACACGTGTCTTACATGCCACAAAAGAACCTTAACGATTTTAATTGTTCTTGTATAATTACAAAAATTCACGTGTTTCATACTGTCACATATACAACAACAATTATAACTGTGAATGAATATTTTGCAACAATTCTCAAGAGGACACGTGTTGTTTTTCTTCACAATTTTTGTTACAGTTCAACCTGTGACAATTGTTTACTCACAACTAAAAAAAATGGATAGCTCAGGTCATTATCATGGACCCTGGGCTTCGATTGACTGACCTTGGAATACAAGTAATCATCATGGACCTAAACTTCCAGTTTATAGGCCTGCAATACAATTAAACATGAAACGATTGAAACAATCTGTTCTTTTTCTATATACAATTCATACATTCTCAATATGCAAACCATCCATAGAAATTTGAACTTGTCATCCTATCAGCAGATTATTCCAGTTGCAGCTCTTCACTTCGAGGGATCTTCACAAGAAAAGAATAAAAAGAATCAACAAAACTTGCAACAATGAAAGGCACATATAACCTAAGGTTTCGTAGCTAGACAGACTCAAATAAGATAAAAATTTGAACTTGAAGAAGAGGTTATGAATAAGAAAGAAAAATATGTAGCTAGCCATTGAAGCTACAGTTAAAGAACGAAGAAGTGAAGAAGGAGAACTTACATTTCCTGAGTACAGCGACTGTAATATCATTCTTTCCATTTGTTGTCATTTCCGTTTTACACTTGTACATTTATCCGGCAGAGAATGGCACAAGGAATCACCTCTCACCTGGTCGAGTGCACTAACCCCCCTCTAGATTTGGCATTGTAATCCCTGTAGAAGAAAGAAAATAATAAAGACAAAGTTATACAATGAAGGATAAAAATTATACCGAGACCATGTCCAATATTCTATGAATTTATTGTTCTTGTTGGGTTTTTTTCTTTTATTCATGTAACTGAGACCAATCTTCAGAACCTGTAATCCAAAGTAGAAAAGGATTAGTACAATAAACGAGATGTGGCAATCATAGAGAGCAATACGCAAAGCTGATTAAGACAGTGAGTGTAACGGCCTTCTGAGATGTCAATTTACATAAGGCCCTAAATCAGAGTGGATAGAAGAAGCAGGTTATACATGATTTGTTATCATACCATATACCGAGTTTAAACAAAGTTATCATTCCAAGTAATTCAAGTGTGGGGATCAAATAGGCACGACTTGGTCCAATGATAAAAATTGAACATGTCAATAATGAGAAATGTTGAAGTTTGAAAAGGAAAAACTCACAGCTCCTCAGATGCATCTTAAAACAAAGCAACAAAGAAAAAGAAAACAAGATCATTTCAAGATACAATATATTTCATCCAAAAGAGAATTTTACCGTAGCAGAGCCGACAAAATACATAAATGTCGGAACGGAAGAAGAACCAAAGATGTTGAAAATCTGAACTAAGATGGGGAAAGAAGAAGAGGAAAGGGTGATCAACCTTTTGATCTAATACAAAGACATTTTCGCATGGAGCATGGAAGAAATGTCAGGTATAGACTCTTCTGTCACATGTCACAAGTTAGATATCAACAAGAACACACGACCATTCATGCAGAGGATAAGGAACATAGCAACAACATATCATCGTCAAATAGAAGAAGAGTTACAGAAGATGCTACATGCGGGAATAATAAGGCCAGGAAAGTACCCAGAATGGATAACAAATATGGTGGTGGTGCCAAAGAAAAATAAAGGAATACGGATCTGCATCGACTTTAGTGACTTAAATAAGGCATGTCCAAAGGACATTTTCCCACTCTGAGATATACCGCAAATGGTGGAAGAAGCATCAGGTAACGACAGGTTATCACTAATTGACGGATATTCGGGCTACAATCAAATCCTTTTGGCTGAAGAAGATCAAGAACGCATGGCTTTCTTCGCACCAAGAGGATTATATTGTTATATGAGAACGCCTTTTGGTTTAAAAAATGCAGGTGTGACATATCAAAGAATGGTAGAAAAGATATTCGCGAAGTGGGTGCATATAACATTAGAAGTCCACGTGGATGATATGTTAGTGAAGAGCAAAAGGCGGAAGATCATGTTGATAACTTGAGAGAAATCTTGAACAGATCGGCAATTTAAAATGAAGATAAACCCAGCAAAATGCATCTTTGGAGTCGCATCAGAGAAATTTTTAGGTTATATTGTATCAAAAGAAGGAATTGAAGTGGATCCAGAAAAGGTGCAAGCAGTTTGTGATATGCCATCACATGCAACAGTAAAAGGTGTGAAAAAATTAAATGGACTACTAGCTTCATTATGGCGGTTCATCTCGCGCTCTTCAGACAAATGCAAGAACTTCTTTAATATCTTGAATAAAGGAACTAAATTCGAATGGACATATGAATGCGATAAAGCGCTAAAAAGTATCAAGAATTATTTAATGAATTTATTTATTTTGCAGAAGGCAGAGCCAGGAGAAGAACTATTAATATACTTAGCATCAACGCCGCACGCGTTGAGTGTAGTACTACTCCGTCTAGATGGAGGAATTGAAAAGACAATTTACTACATAAGTAAAACTTACAATTCCGCAGAGAAGAATTACACAAAGGTTGAAAAGCTAATCCTAGCGCTAGTTTATGCAACGCAAAAGCTCGTACGTATTTTCAAGCTCACAAAATCAAAGAACTAAGAAAAGTACCAATCGAATCTGTAATGAAGAACTCGAAAATACGTACGGAAGAATAGAAAGATGGAACGCGCAGGTAGGACAATTTGTATTCAAGTACGAAATACTATCTTCACCAAAATCACAAGTTATTGCGGACTTCTTGGCAGAATTTCCATTAGAAAAAGACGAAGTCGTAGAAGAAATGATGGATATATATGAAGAACAAGGAAATCCTAAAGACTTGTTAATGAGATCTTAACCCAAATATATGGGAGATACTGGTGGATGGATCATCAAATGGAGAAGGAAACAGAATTGTAATAGTATTCATTTCACCAAAAGGAGCAAGGATGGCTTACTTATTTAGGTTGGAGTTCGCATCCACCAATAATGAAACCGAATATGAAGCAGTGGTACACGCGTTACAGCTAGAAATTGAAATGAAGTTAGAAGACACTAGAATAACTAGTGATTCACAATTGGTAATACGCCAATAGAAGGGGTGTATAATAGAAATGAGCCATCTCTACAGAAATACAAGCAACTCGTTAAAGATCTCTCAGCAAAAATTGCAAACATAAGTTGGAGGCATATATGCTGGAAAGATAATCGATTCGAAGACGCACTCGCATTCATTTCTTCTATGTTATTGGATCCTACCGCAAGGTATATAAAGATAGAGGCACTCAATCAAAAAAGAAGAAGAAGAAGAAGACGCAAATGTAATGATAGTGGAAAACGCAGAAGAAAGGCAAGCGGATCTGAGACGCAGATTGGAGAGACCAACTTCATTTATATTTGGAAAGATGAGAAGTCCCAAGAAACAGATTGGAGGCGCACAAGTTAAAGAGACGTGCGAAAAATTATGAACTAAGAGAAGGCGTACTCTATCGAAAGTCATTCCTTGGACCATCACTTAGATGTTTAACGCGATAGGAAGGAATGGAAATCTTGAAGGCAATACACTATGGAGATGCATGGAACCAAAGTGGAGGAAGATCTTTATCTTATAAGACAAATATGCAAGGGTACTACTGGCCCTACATGCATGAGGATACGAAAGAGGTATCGAGGTGGTGCGAAGAATGCCAACGTCACGGGAAAAGGATACATGCACCAGGAGCGGCGCTAAACTCATCAAAAAGTGTGTGTCCATTTGCGAAATGGGGCCTAGACATTGTTGGTCCATTTATACCAGGAACGGGGCAGAGGAGACATTTAATAGTCGCAACAGACTACTTTAAAAAATGGGCGGAGGTGAAAGCAGTACAACGTATTCGAGATCGGTATGTATTCACTTTCATATTTGAAAATATCATTTGCAGATTTGGAATCCTTGTGCAATTAGTTTCTGATAATGGAAAGCAATTTGAGGGCGAAAACATAGAAATGTTGCTTAACGCGTTCAAGATCTAGAGTGGAAAATCAACACCTCTATATCCGCAGTGGACAAGCAGAGGCAACCACTAAAACAATTGCGGACATACTGAAGAAAAATATGTAGGGACACAATAAAGGATGGTGCGAACAAGTACATAATGCAGTATGGGCGTACAGAACGACGCGGAGAGAAGCTACAAGAATGTCACCCTTTTGTCTAACATTTAGAGTAGAGGCGGTGTTGCCAACTGAAGTTATCATTCCAACAACAAAGAAAGAAGCATGGGAAAAACATCTAAACACAGACTTGATCTTAACAAAGCTTGATGATCTAGAAGAGAATAGAGAAATTGTTCTGCAACATATGGAGAATTACCACAAATGACTAGCCATAGAGTATAACAAGCGCGTCAAAGAAAGACAATTCCAACCAGGAGAACTAATCTTAAGAGAAATACCGCCCTATCAGAAAGGAGGAGATGGAAAACTAGAGAAGACATGGGATGGACCTTATATAACCAAAAGACTTATTGGAAATGGAGTGTATGAATTAATGGATAGTGAAGGGAGAAACACGGGGCGCATGCTTGAGCACCCATGGAATAGAACATATTTAAAGAAGTACTATCCGTAAGTCATGCGACAGTTATCATACATTGGGTGATACATGTGTATCTTCCTCTCTCTGGGAACTAGTGATCCTCAAGAAGGATTGAGGATATAATTATAATTTAAAGAAGGAATACTGATTTTTATGCAGTATTCTTAGATAAGGAATAAACCTATACAAGGTAATATTCTTAGATAAGGAAATATACCTAGAAAGGGAATATTTCCTAGACAAGGTAATATTTCTAGATATGGAAATATATACTTAGAAAAGGAATTATTCCTAGATAAGGAATATTCCTAGAACAAGGTAATATTCCTAGAAAAGGAAATATACCTAGAAAAGGAATTACTCCTAGATAAGGAAATAGATTCCTAGAAGGTTTGGGAAACCGTTAAATCTATAAATAGAGATGTTTAGCTCATAGCTAAGACATCTAGAGTGTGGTTTGTGATACAGACTCACCTAGATCAAAGAAAGGAGGTTTGTGAGACAAATCCCTAGAGATAAGTTTGTGAGACAATTAATTATTGTAAAAGTAAGCTTAGCAAAATAGTTAAATATTATATATTATTTAGAGAGATTGTGAGCGTACCAAAGAGAGAATTGTAATAGTTTTCTTGTTCATAATCTAGAGAAGATATATTTCTTCGAATTACTTATTTGTTTTATGTTTTCTAGTTTTCGTCTATTATTATTATGAATTCCGCCTCTATAATAATAGTCGCCAAGGTACGTAGATCAATAGTATCATCGGGAGAAAATAGTTCGTGGAGCGAACTTAATGATGCACAAATGATTAGGAGTAGAACAAGTCGCGCGGTTCTTTGGCAATAAGTATTTATCATGTAGACGAATAAATGTAGAAGGAAGACATCAAAAATTGTACTAATCAAGCATATGAATGAAAATGAAAAATTCTTCTTCTATATGTATTTTTCAAGAAAAATGCAAAAATAAGACCTTAATAGAAGGCAACAGAAGCTAAAACCTCTAACTACAGAAGCTAAGAATCCAAGTGTAGCGTGCACCCTAGTTCGCATAACAGCAAGAGGCAATAATAAGATCTAACGCGCGTCATAATTGGGGAAAACCTATTTAGCATGACTCAGGTGAAAGCTGCACCGACCCTGGAACCTAAGTCATGAAGATTTGGGGTGAAATAAAAGCCCATCCAAGCAGAGCGGCTTAGTCGAAAGACTAAGGTAAGAAGTTCTCTCCTAAAGAGTGCGAAACCTCGATCAGTGCGCCGAGCTACACGGTTGAGTCAAGAGTGCCTGGGGCATCTGGAGCGTACCTGGCCGCTCTTGGAAAGTCCTGACTATGATGCACTCGGTCCTCAAGAAACTCCACTTAGGGTGAGGTACTCGTAACAATAAGCCATATCGGCGGAGGGATAAGAGGCCGGGGGACACACCCGATCATTGCATCCTTTGGATGGGAAGAGCCCCACCCCTAACCCGATAGGGGTAAGCTTCCTTGAAGGGGCAGTCAGGGGGAATATAAGTAAGACACCCTCCATTAGGGAACTAAATTGTGTCAAAACACGTAAATATCATGGGGCTGTGACTCAAAGGAGAGTATAGGCCTGTCGTATTTGCGCATCAATATATCCTGCAGAGGCAATAATACGAGAGATGATAAGGCGAAATCAGTGGGTCATTGCATGAAAATGTAAAGACCGCCTGCGATTTCGCAGCACAAAAGCAAATAATACCTTAGGCAAAATAAGACATCTAATTAGGGAGGCTCAATAAGACCTCATGATAAAAACAAAATTGAAACTAATATTGTTTTGTAGGAAAAAATTTAAAAGAAAGGAGCTCAAAGATTAACGCACACATGTAAAATAAAGTTAGGGAGTAAGATGATGTATAGGTGCGACA
This sequence comes from Papaver armeniacum, assembly GCA_023531295.1. NCBI lineage: Eukaryota > Viridiplantae > Streptophyta > Magnoliopsida > Ranunculales > Papaveraceae > Papaver > Papaver armeniacum. The sequence continues at coordinate 270,369 of JAJJWW010017643.1, forward strand.
ATAACAATACAAGACATTGCTGAGGCAGAAAACAAAGACACACTCATAAGGTAAAATAAAGGAGAGGTCATTCAGGTATGATACTAAATACTTTTGTTGCATGACAGATATCTGCGAATGCATATATGATAGACTAACAAATAATGAAATATCGCATATGATAGACTTACGCATATATGATAGATTTACGCATGTATGGTGCTAATAACATACGCAGAACCCAATCATCTTGTGGCGACTAACAGAGGCAAGAATGGGAATGAAAGCATATAAAGGAATGTTACCCGCCACCATATGATAGACTCACGCACATGTCATGCAATATTATCAACGCACATGTTATACATTATCATCAACGCATATATACTATACATTATTATCAACACATATTTTGCTTTCGATTAATGAAAAATTATAGGATTAAGATGCACAAGAGTAAAGGAAGAAAAAAGATTATACATTGAAGAAAAAGAATATACATTCAAGTCTCAAAAGTTCGAGAGCAACCAGTGTACAAAAAATAAGGAGAATATAGTACAAGAAACGATAAGGATTTTTACAAATAAGAAGAGGGAAGAAAACGATAAGTATCCTTAGAAAGAGTCGTTATTTCCCACCCATATCATCTTCACCTTTTTCTTCTTCAACCTCAGAATCACGACCATCTTCATCTTCAGTCTCTTCATACTCATATTCCGCTTCACTATCAGAAATTTCAGAATCTGCTTCGTTAGCAGGAACTTCAGTGAAATCAAAATATGGAAGAGGGATATTATGATCAGTACAAATTCTCCATGTGTACTTCTTGACTTCTGAATCACGCGAGACGAAGTGCGTCTTTACTCAAGTTAGAGACAAGAACCAACAACTTCTTCTTGAGCTGCGGTATTTAGAATCCCTAGCGAGAAAGTTTTGTTCTCAACTCCTCAATCTCCTTGAAGTTTTCGCTCGGTGTCTACAAAAAGAAAACAAAAAGATCAAAACCGCATGAAAATAAAATAAAAAAGCAAAGACACAAACTAAAGACATTACGGAAGAATTATGAGCAACCTTCTTTTCGAAATAATAGTTTTAACCAATTCGGGCGTGATCAGATTCAAGGCCGACATTAGTAGCTAAACCATTCCTAGCGTTATCAATAAACCTAGCAGCCCACTCAAACTCATCATCATTTTCTATAAGTATTCGAGAGAGGATTATGTTTTCTCGCTCAATTAATGCGTTCTTTTTGTTAATAGCCTAATTTCTTTCCACTTGAGCTTGAAGATTAACCTCATGAAACTCCTTTAATGCTTTCGCACCCTTGAGAACAACTTTATCTTTCTCAGTTATAAGAGCGTTATTTCTCGCCTCCAAAATTTTAATCTTCTCCTTGGCTTCACAAAAGCGACGTCTAAATTCATTACTAACGGATAACATGCTCTTATGTTCACGATTAAGAATTTTGTATTTCGACCTGAGTTCCTCCATGTTAAAAGTTCTTAATCTTTCATCTGAGGCGTTATTCAAGGAAGCATTAAGATGCTCTAGAATAATTTCATCATCAACGGGATAATTAATTGCATCGTAAGTTAAGTTGTAGATCTCTGCAGAAGCAAGTAATTAAAAGGAGGGCGAAAGTGACGCAAAGATGTTAGAGTGAACAAGGGAATAAAATACATACCAATGAGTTGCTCATTCTTATTAACAGAAATCTATCATGCGGCTAGAGCTAGCAGAATAATCGTCTTTGAGCTTAGTATTTTCTGCTTCCAGAGTACTAATCTTTCTCTGAAGATCGGAAGTGACGGCATGAGACATGCGGGCACTCTGCGTCAACATGAAATAAATGTTAAAATACAAAAGCATAAAAGCATCATTAAAGGAGGTGCGGCAGTATAGGGATTACCAATATCCAAGCGCGAACTGCAAACTTGGACTTAACGCAGAGGCAACTCCTCGCAAAGACTCGTGACTCGAAGAAGGAGCATCACAAATTTTATCTACCGCTTGACAGTACGAGTCAATGCATCATCATTGATGGCGGAGAAAGAATCGGAGAGAAGATAGAAATCGCCCCATAACAGATGTGGACGCGGAGTTCTCAGGGGGAAGCAAGGCGTCATCATATGAGGAAGTGTTAATAGGAGCATGAGGATACAATTTCTCTTTTTAGGATTCTTGGAGGCGGTCTTCTTATCCTTGACTCTAACCTTCAGACGCACATCACCACCCAGAGAAAGAGAAGCATCATCGTTGGAACCCTCAGCGTCTCTAGTCCCCACCTATGCACACAATGAGAGATAAGAAAAAGAGGCAACAATATTGTTAAAATTGAGTAAAGAGTATTTCTTACTTCATTATCGCGCGAATGTGATACCTGAGACGCATTTCTATTGGCCTTTTATTTCTGCTTCGCAATCTGAAATCAAAGGAAACAATAAGAGAAGCAAAGTACAAAAGTTAAAGGTAAATAGACAAATAAAGTTAAAGGAAGCATACCACATCATCTTTCTCAGGCCATTTGAATTCCAAAGGTTTGTAAGCGGCAAGCTTCTCAGGGAGAGGAAGAATTGACCCATCAGCACCATTACCAGTGATGTTCTAAAGGTAATCTCTGGATCTATGGTAATCATGAAGGGAATACGTCATCATAGCTTGTACTACTTAATTGAAGTACAACAACAGGGGATGTGTCTATTTCTGAACACATCGAGAGTGCAGCTACCGAGAAGACGAAACTATGCACATGAGACTTGCACATCCTGGTGAGAAGTCGTTGCATAGTTTGATTCAAAAAAACTTGTTGAAAGGTGTTATTGCCTGCAAGTTAGCGTTTTGTGAACATTGTGTTAAGGGCAAGAAAACAAGAACAAGCTTTGGCACAAAAATCCACAACACTAGTGGATTTCTTGACTATGTTCACTCAGATGTTTGGGGTCCTTCCAAGAATGCATCTTTGGGAGGGAAACATTGGTTTGTGTCGTTTATTGATGACTATTCTATGCGCGTATGGGTGAACACCATGAGGCATAAGGATGAAGTCCTAGAAGTTTTTGTGAGGTGGAAGAAGGCAACTGAGACTCAAACTGGCAGAAAGATCAAGGTACTACGTTCAGACAATGGTGGAGAGTACAAAAGTGATCCATTCTTGCAAGTATGTCAGGATGAGGGAATACATAGTCATTTCACAGTTAAGAAGACACCGCAACAAAATAGGGTAGCTGAACGCATGAATCGTACTATGCTGGAGAAGGTACGATGTGTGTTATCTAATAATGGATTAGGTAAAGCGTTTTGGGCTGGGGCAGTTACATATGCGTGCTCCCTCATTAATAGGTTTCCATCAGCTGCATTAGAAGGTAAGACTCGTATGGAGAAATGGTTTGGCAAACCATCTTATGACTATGACTCAATTCATATCTTTGGTTGTCCTGTGTAGTATCATGTTAGTGAAAACAAGCTTGATAGCAGATGCTAGTGAAAAAAATCTTTGTGGGTATGAAAATTGAAGTGAAAGGGTTCAAGATTTGGAATCCAATTTTAAAGAAGATAGTTATGAGTAGAGATGTCACATTTGATGACATGTCTATGGTAAAGTCTTGGGGTTCTCGGCAGGTGGAGAACAGAAGCACCAGTACTAGTGAGCCTTTGCAGCAGGTGGAGATTGATGCAATTCCAGCAATTCCAATTAAGTATGTATCTGTTCAAAACACTTTTGAAGACATTGGAGTGCAAGAGATGTAGCTACCGAAGTTCCAAATTATAGTGATTTGTTGTAAAAGAGGAACAAGAGTCAATAGAAGATATAAAAGTTACGGTCACGGAGACCATAACAACCAAAGAACCGAGAAGATCAATCGGGAAACACTGGTTGTGTGAATGATTTCTTTGCTTATAAATTACCAGTTGTTGAAGATGGTACTCATACTTCCTATTTAGAAGTTGTACGCAGTGCAGAGTGTAAGGAATGGGAAAGATCAATGCAGGACGAGATGAAGTCGATTAACAAGAATGGCACATGGATTCTTATGAAGCTTAGAACGGTAAGAAGGCCATAGGGTGCAAGTGGGTATATGCTAGGAAAGAAGATCTTCGGTAAATCAAGTACGCTACAAGGCAAGGTTAGTTACAAAGGTTATGCCCAAAGATAAGGGATTGACTACAATGAGGTGTTCTATCCGGTGGTAAAACACTCATCAATCCTTATTTTGTTGGCCTTGGTAGCACAATATGATTTAGACCTAGTTCATCTAGATGTTAAGACGGCGTTCTTACATGCTGATCTAGAAGACGATATCTATATGTCTCGGCCGAGTGGGTTCAAAGTTGTTGGAAAAGAAGATTGTGTATGTAAACTAAAGAGATCGTTTATGCGAAATGAGGCGATCTCAAGAAAATGGTACAAGCGATTTGACCGATTTATGATAGGCCAAACATACACAAGAGTCATTATGACCATTGTGTATACTTCAAGAAGCCACGTGATCGGTCTTTCATATATTTGCTCATGTATGTCGATGATATGCTAATTGCGTCGAATAACAAGAAAAAGATTGATAATTTGAAGCACAAGTTGTCATCTGAGTTTGAGATGAAAGATATGGGAGAGGCTAAGAAGATTCTTGGTATGGAGATTCAACGCGACAGAGAGAAACGTAAGGTATGTTTGTCTCAGAAGGAATATTTGAAGAAAGTGTTACAGAAGTTTGGTGTCTACAAAGGAACTAAATCTGTAAGTCCTCCCCTTGCTTCTCATTTTAAGTTGAATGCTCGTATGTCTCCCACTACTGAAGAAGAGCGAGAGTATATGGCCCAATTCCCATATGTTGAGGTTGTACGTAGGTAGCTTGATGTATACAATCGTATGTACAAGGCCGTACATTTCACATGTAGTTAGTATGGTCAGCCGTTATATACATTGTCCTGGTAAGGGACATTGGAAAGCTGTGAAATAGATTTTGAGGTATCTTTATGGTACAGTTGATGTTGGCTTGGAGTTTGTGAAGGATAGAAGTAACAATCGGTTATGTCTTGGGTATGTGGATTGACTATCTTGGTGATTTGGACAAGAGACGTTCAACTACAAGGTATGTATTTACCGTATCGGGGCACCGAGTTAGTTGGATATCAATATTGCAGTCTCTTTGTGGCGCTTTTCAACTACGGAGGCGGAGTATATGGCAGTAACATAGGCATTTAAAGAGGCTATATGGTTACAAGGTTTGCTAGATGATTTAGGAGTTTTGCAAGACCAAATGCCTGTGCATTGTGATAGTCTAAGTGCAACTTATTTGGCTAAGAATCAAGTGCATCATGCCAGAACCAAACATATAGACGTACGATTTCACTTTGTGAGAGAAACTCTTGAAGAAGAAGACATTCTACTTGTAAAGATCGATACCAAAGACAATCCAGCTGATGTGTTGACTAAAGTAGTATCTGGGATCAAGTTTCGACATTGTTTAAAATTAATCAACATCCTTCATGTTTGGTAAGAGTCCCTTTTTGGGGTAGAGGTTCTTACGAACCTGGTGAAGGCCTTCTAGCAAGGCCATTTCAGAGAACTACTTTATAGTTGTAGAAAGTGGTAGTAGAAGTTCGTTCAACTCAGACTTGTAAAGACTCGATTTTAGACTTAATCTAATAAATATATACAAAAGATAATAACAAGATAACGAGAGACTAAGACTCAGGATTCCACCAATTCTTATATTCATGTGGTTCAACTATTAATTCTAGACAATTATAGCTTATAAGATATATTGACTCCTTCTTTGCTAAAAATAGATTTTATAAAGTATTAGATGTAAATCATAAGCATGATCATCAAAAGTTCTCAGACTAAGCATACACCATCAGACAAAATCACAAATAATCAAGAAAAATCATAAAACGATTGATAATAGTGCAAGTAGTCATAAAAGAATTAAATATAATTACCATATGCATGAAATATGGCTTCCTCCGTTGTCCCAGTGTTGGGGTTTAGCTCCTCATATCGAAAACACGCCCAAAAGATAGGAACATGGCTCAAAAGGTGTTTTATTGAAAAATAATATAATGCAGCGAGTTTGTAACAGAGATAATTGTTACAAAACTCCTTTATTCTGAAGCCTCTTATTACAGAGAATACCACTAATTGAAATAATTGATGCGGAATCAGTATAAAGGTATTTAATTTCAAAGAATAGCTAACGGTTTCTGCGACTATCTTTAATTGATGTTCTCTGGTTCTTCTTCCTCTTCAGGAACTGTCTCGCATCTTTAGTTCTTGTCTCTGCAGCTTCCTATACCTCTCCCAACGACCCCAAAACTCTCAACCGATCCCAATGATTCTCACCAATGTATTTATACACCACAGTCCCCTTTTCATGCGTACAGATCCTTCCAAATCTTCATTCTTTTCTCTCCCACAAGTCACGGAATATTATTCTGTTTTTAATCCTTCCACGTGGCTTCTATCCTTTTTTAACACAAATCTTGTCCATTTTATATCGTTGAATCAACAGGGAGGATATCAGTTTCGACTCTTCCACGTAACTTCCATATTTCAACAAAAACCCGAAAATATCTTTTCTTCCCTGTTTTACGAAATCTTCTTTTCACGTCGAACTAAAACCCATTATCAATCATCATCTAGTCATAACAGGCCTATACTAGTCCATATCAAAGACCAAATCCAAAAGAATCTCGCCCAAAGTCAACAACCAACTATCCAACTTCCTCTTCTCTGTTTTGCTGGGAGCCGACGATCAAGCCCAAGTTTCCCTAATCCAACACGCATACCCAGCTTGTTTAGGCCTAACAGATCAATCCCAATCAAAATAAACAATTGAATCTCCTTAAAAATCATCTCAAAATCCAACGGAACTCTGTTTCCTTGTTTTGTCGAGAACCAATTATCAAGCCCACTCACTATACTCCGTGAAATCACTTACACTAGCCATGTTTATCCGAATATAGTTCAACGCAACAAAGTTTCGTGATTGAATCTCTCTACAGAAGTTTCTAAATTCGAACCAAAATTTTGTTCGTGACTTGATAAATTTCCCGCCAAATTCATATTTTTAAACTGCTGAAGATGGAGTGCCCTTATCCTCTGATGGGGTGCGGATAGTGAATGCCCTTGGGTTACCCCTTATCCATTTGAGGAGTGCAAATAACACATTTCTTTGGGTGCCTTCAACAACTCCTCCAGGTGCCGTTAGTAATTTTACCCCGGGAGTCCAAATATTGCTTCTCGAGCTAATTTCGCCGCAAAAGTTTATTTCTCCAAAAACACCTATAAAAATATAAAATAATCAAATAAATACAAAACTGGGTACTAACAATATAGAAAATCGAGATGAATATAGACACGTAAAAATGCGTCTATCAAATACCCCCAAACTTATTATTTGCTAGTCCTCGAAGCAAATCTAATCTAGAAAAAAAATCCTAACTCACCTGTCGTATCATCGCGATTGCACTTAGCATGTGCAACAAGCCTTTAAACCCTAGGTGGCCCTAATGGCGAGTCATAGTCTCGGGATGGCTTACTAGAGATATACCCACAAAACCTTTACTCCGGACCCTAGCTATCTACCTTGAGAACCTTGGAATAGCACTAAAGAACCTCCTTGGTTGGCATACTCTCATTGACTACGGGAGGAGGAAGTACCCCGATACTGAAATTCCAATTGTTATACACGAGTTTGAACTCAAGCATACTAAAATTCATATATAAGTGTGAGCTCTACTCGGATAGTCGCACTATGGACATCAATATCCGGAATCAAACAGTACATGAATATATATTAAGGGGATGGTTGCGAATGAACGTCAATGCCAAGATGAATCCTATAACCTAATGGATTGAGATACTGGTCTGGACTAATATCAACACAACTGACATATACAAGGGAACCAGTGGTCGATAATCCTAATTCTAGATCAACTCATCCGGCATATACAAGGGAACCAAGTGCGATTTTATTGAATTTATTCGGTTGGTGCGATGGTCCGTCTCAATTTTCTTTTCTCTTTTTTTTTTCAACTTTTTTTTTTTTATCACTTTTTTTTTTTTCAAAGTAACTCAATCACTCTATTTCAACCCAGCAGACATAAACATAAAAATTTTGCAAAAACGAAAACATAAGTAATAAGATGATTTCGAGATACGGTGAAACTACCATGCCATCTCTAACACCTGAGCTTTGTGCTTTTATGAATAGACTCTTTAGATGTTTCCATCTAATTAGATTGGTTCCTCAACTCGTACAACCAAGATGCTTCCATCCACTTAAATTGGTTAGTGTTATCCTTAATAGGCATAAATTTCTAGGCTCCGGAGTTTATTTATTGTAACAAAAAGTTTCTTCCCCACCCCCAAACTTAAATATAACATTGTCCTAAATGCTCTAAAGATGAAATTAAAAGCATGAACAAGGAGAAATTGTTACCATTTGAAGCAAAAGAGTTAAGGAAAGATATTACCGTGTTGCATGAGCATGGGTTACCTCCCAAGAAGTGCTAAGTTTAACATCTTCAGCCAGACATAAGAAAGAATTAATCACCTCATATCATTAATACATTACCATGCATGCTTAGAAACAACTGACAAACCTTAACTTCGAAAAAGTAACCGGAACCGAAAAATTACATTAAAACTAAATGGTATGATTTTCTTAAATTGGATGTCTTTGAATACGATTTAAAGATATGTCGCTATACTATCAAGCGGAGATAGCGAGAGGTAACAATAAGACAAATTATCTTTTAAAAATTGGCGGAGATAGCGAGAGGAAAAGATAAGATAAACTATCTTTTTATAAAGAAGATTGTCATTAAATATTCATAATCTTGGTAATGATATCTTAAAGTAATTTGAAGAAAAACTTGTCTATATGTATGTGTTAATCGAATTCATCAATCTTCATCTTCTCCCTAGCTTAACATCGGATCTTATATAATGTCAAAATTTATCAACTTCACTCTTTGGATAATATTCAAGATATTGTCTTTTTGGAATTTTAACTCATGAATTAGTTGAAGGTAAAACGATTTCAAATGCAGATGCATCAATAATCAAGACAATTGAGGTGATGTACATATTTGTTGATGAGTTTTTATTACTTTTTATACAAACTTGGAGAATTTCCAAATTTTCTTTTCATATGACTTTTCTATATTGTTTCATGTTGGCTTCTAATATTTTACCTTACTTTTTCTATTGCGGAGTGACAATGACGAAATCATCGATTGTTATGATATATATAGACAACCCGCTTTGAGCAATCCTTTGTTTCAGTAATCACCCGTCACAGTTTCATAATACTTTTTTTAGGCGCATCATAATGCACATACATACATATATATTATATAAAATGCATATTTTTAATATTCATATTTTTATCGATCATCAATATTCAAAGGAAGAAGTGGGTTTGTCTATACACAAATAATTTTTATATTCTTTTTAGATTGGATAAACAGAGATTATATAACGGCTCGATCAAGCATCTAACCTTAACCTAACCGGTTAATCCTAACCATGTTGGGGCCAACGAGACTTAAAAGGAAAAGAAACTAAACTTCTTATCATGACTTAACCACGTCAGGAACGTAATCCCCGACTAACCTTAAAACTACAATACAGTCAATTGCAAGGTGATAAATAAAAAATATATCTATATATCATGTGAAAGGAAGATGCAAACAAAGATCGGCTAGAAATGACCGAAAAAGACAAATGATAGTCAAGGATGTCGGGATTATTGAATTGAATAATTTAGGATTGATCTTGCCCTAACTTAACTAGTTTGATGACTGATTCCAAATCTAACAATATATTTCCAAATTTAATTACCAATTTTCTTATGTAACTATGTTTTTTAATCCCGGCAACTCTCTATTCATAATATAGAGACCATATTTCTTAATTAACTAAACCTAAAACCAGATTTCTTAATACATAATATACACTATCCATCATGGTTTGTTAATTGTTTTTAGTTTAACTTTACGTTTGATGGGATCATATGCGTTAGTATATTTACATATTTGTTTATCATATGTGTATTTAGGTTTTCTAGTTATTTGAATTAAATGTCGTTATTATTGTTGTTCTGAGATGAAACCAAGTTCATATCCTAAAGGATTACAACCCAAGGGACAGAAAACTTTAAAATCTCACAAACGTGGCATAAGTTTGGATTATGCCCAAGGAACATCCCCTATACGAAGGCACTGGAAAGAATTACCATCCAAACCCAACATCTTGGGATAAACATCTTCACCCATCATCTTCCAAAATTTTTGCTAATACCAACGAGGTATGTACACACTAATTTTATCTCTAAGTCGCTTATATGTACATGTCTTTGTAGTTGATTTCATTATCATAACCATTTTAATTTTGTGCTTTTTCCGTATGTTATAGTACGCGATAGTTACTCCGGTAGGTGATAATTTTCAAGGAGCACAAGCGACCATTAACATTTGGAAACCACTAATTGAACAACCAGAGGAATATAGTACATCTCAAATTTGGATTGCATCGGGTGACAACAAAGAAGTCATTGAAACTGGATGGGAAGTAAGTATTGCAGATATAGTAAAAACTCCATATATTGATACTCCATATATTAATAAACTCTATATATTAATAAAAAATTTGGTCCCAACTTGTAAAATCATATAAAAAATAACCTCCATATATTAATAACCTCTATATATTAATAATTTTGTTAGGTCCCAAGTGTATTAATATATAGAGTTTTTATTGTAGTAGGCTTCAAATGATTTTTGTGGCCTGGGTATGATTTGAGCATGGGACCTATGGGCCGGGTCACTAAGGCTGGATTTGGTTATGTTTTATTTCCCCTTGAAAAACACTTTCAAAACCTATATTTTGTAATAATTTTTATACTTGTGTTTGGTAATAACATTAAAGTACTTTCATAAAATTTCAACTTTTAGCCGGGGAGGAGGAGCTTTTAAAAGCTACAAACATATGCTTTTATCCCACCTCATTTTGATGCTTGATTTATCATTTCTATCCTTATTTTATTTTAAAAATGACAAAATTACCCCTAAATTTATATACAATCAAATTTAGGGGCTTTAAAGATGGTTATTTTTCCTTTTTAAATTATTTTGTATACCAGTTCATTAAAGTTTTTGTTTTGATTTAGCAACAACAAAAATAAGAGCAAATATTAAATAGTTACTTAATTTTAATATGATCTTTTATTTTTTGAAAACTAAATATAATAAGAATTGTTAACAAAAATAATATTTTTAAACAACAATAACAATAGTAATAATTAGAACTTTAATATTTTATATATATATATATATATATATATATATATTTGCTATAATACATTAGTTGAATCTGACGTTTTACCAAACACAATTTGATCGCTTTCTTAATCAGCTTTTATTTTTATTTTTATTTTACCACATGTTCAACTGTTTTTTTTTACACAGCACAACAACGCACAACAGAAAAGCGCTTTTATAAAAGCGCAGTAATACCATACTAAGTTTAAGTTTCACCAGCTATTTTTTATTAATTGTGAATAAAATGTGACATTTAAACCTACATGCCGAAAATTACTGACAAAGGTTGTCCATGTGACTAAGATTTCGTTATCCTTCGGGAATCTTGGGTAACACACTTTTGTCTGAAGGAGAAGATTTAGTTGATGGCTAGTAGCATGACTTTCACACACGTAAATGCCAGCGTGGCCGGCCTTGGGGTTGTGGCTTCAAGCTTCTCCAAGATCCAATTTTTTGGGGAAAATGGTTTCGATTTTTTTCTAAAGGAAAATTAAGTCAATTTAACTAATTGTCAACCATTTTTCTTAATGGGGGACTATGACCGTGTAACTTAATTTTCTTATCGAAAATTCTTTGTGATGTTGCATTTAAAAACATACTCCCTCCGTTTCAAAATAATAGGCTGGTTTCATGTGTAATCTACTAGAAATAACCTGTGTTGTAACGACATGACATGAGGCTATCATAGAGTTATAGGAAACATTGAATAAAAACATATAGAAAAAGAGTAATTAGACATGTATTTAATTAATGATTATATTAAATGATTATATTTAATAAGGTTTCAAAATCTTGTTAGGCTGAATTCCATGTACAAGAACTTATGAATCTGGAAGTTTGATATAAATAATTTTTAAAGTTGGTCTAAAGTGCAGTTGATTTAAGAGTAATTACTGAAACTAAATGTTGCTTGTCAAATTGTTTTATCGTGTTATATTATTTTATTTTTGATGACCAAAACTAAAACAGTGTAAGCTCGATCAAACTTGGATTAATATACAATATCTTTAAGATTGTGTCATCAATTAATCCATTTAACAACCCTTTGCATTTTAATACCAATTCATTTTACCAATAATTTTTATTTCTTAGAAATGATAATTTTTTTGAATTGTTATTATCTAGTTTATTAGATAAAAAATGCTGACATATTATTAATTTTATCTTGAAAAATAACTTTTTTACCTCTGGTTTCTTCCTACAAACATACAAAATGAGGGAAAGCATAACACGATCAGCAAAAAATTCCTACCAATGTATTTTTTTTTTCTTCAATTCTACTTGATTGACAAAGCTTACTGATTTTTGTTAATAAAATAAAATAATAATAAATTTATTGTGTTTATAACCCTAAAAGACATAAAGAATATATACTCTTAAAAGGAATTCGAATTGCATTTATTTTATTTAAATGAAGAAATCCGATCAATGTACATTCATAATATGAAGTTTATAACCCTACTTATGAGGGAACCAATCAATTAAAATTCATAAAAAAATAGGTTACAACTTTCATATCCATCGGATGTCTTTAGCTGAGATGAGATTGGGACAGTCGGATGCAATGTTTATCTCTCTAAATGTTAACCATCCGCCCAAGCTCAAAAAACCCTTCTATTTTGTATTATAGATACATGAAACCAACCTATTTTTTTTGAAACGAAGATAGTAATTTTTTTCTTCATATGTTTTTAGTATTTTTGTCTAAGTCACAAGATGATTTCACACCTAATCGTGCATTGATTTTGCAGTTAATTAGAAATTGATTTCATATCTTTTGTTTCCCTAGAAAAGCAAAAAAAGTTCTATATCCTATAGAAAAGCAAACAAAGTTCTATATCCTAGAGTAGACTATCATCCCGGTCTCTTTTCCTCTTTTTGATTTTTACATTGTGATTTGTTTGTTATTTCGGGTACGTAGTCTGTGTTGTTGATACATACATAAAATATATCGGGAAATATTATCATAGTCACTTATGCATTGCCGAGGTACATATTCACTATCTTGTGTTAAGGAAAATTTGCGAGAACATGTGGCTATGTCCCGTCAAATTGTTTCCATTTCATTTGTTACAAATTTCATTTTAGTAAATTTAGTTTCATCTAATATTTGTTGTTTCATTGTTACATCTGTAACTGTAAGTTAAAAATCCAAAAACCGTTTCATGTTCGGTTTTATATACTATTCTAATATAGTAATTTTTTTTATGATGATCTTAAATTAGGTCAACAAAAGTCTCATATGGTGACGAGGAGCCAAGGCTCTTTGTGTACTGGACGGTGAGCGTTATTGTCATTTTTTTTGTGATTATTACTGTTATTGCAAATTTGCTGTATACAAATATTTATCAAATGGTTTTTATTTTCGAGCCGACCAATTCAATAGCACGGGATGCTACAATATCCAGTGCACGGGTTTTTCAGTGCGGACAACATCGAAGGTATCTCTCGGTTCCAGCTTCCAAAATGTATCCATTTTCCATGGCAACCAATATACCGCCACCTTCATAATTTTTGTTGTAACAGCCTTTAGTAATGATCGGCATTTTTGCTTTCCATTTCTAATCGAATTTTCGTCCAAAATATTTTTTGATATGCAACATTTTTCATCGGGAGAAATCATCCCGAAACGGGTGGGTACATGTACAAGGAGTTATTATAGGATATTGGCCACATTTTCTCTTCAAACATTATCATTAAAAAAGCAACAAGAGTAGATTTTGGGGACAAATTTTAAATACACATCCTAACAAGAGACATACCAAGTACACAAATGGGTAGTGGTCATTTGCCATCGAAGGGGTTTCGAACATCAAGTGGTTTAGCGAGTTAAAGTATTTGGGGGAAATTATGAAGCCAAAATTCGAAAGGGTTCTAATGATTAAAACAAATCCAAGTTGCTACGGTTTGAAACTTGGGCAGGCCGATTCGAGTGGTATAACTTTCTATTATGGGGGTCCTGGTTTTTCCAGTACTTGCCCATGATGTCCATTTTCCGTTTGTTTAGCTTCCTAAACGTAACAAATAAAGATTAACTAAATTAATGAGTCCTCTAATAGTTAATTATTACTTTTTAGTGTTTTATATGTTCCTTCCCATTCTAACTTTCTTGTTTGATTTTGAAAAGATGAGAATACCAAGAATATCTTGTTTTTATTTTAGTTGTTACTCTCATGGTTTAAGCACAAATGAGTTGGAAAAACTTACTGCTTTTATAACCAAAGAAAAGACTTTAATGCGGATTAAAAAATTACCCTGACATAAGAATTTTGTTAATGATGAAAGCTGTAAGTGTAGAAAACCAAGGATCGATCAAGTTTTGAATACTCAACGAGTTAAGGTCTTATATTTAGCCTACTATCAGACTTCAGTCAAGTGTAGTTTTGATGCAGTATTTCATGCATTACTGTCCTTCGAGTTCTTTCTTACTTAGCTTACGCACTGCTGAAAGCATTCACTTGTCTTGCTCGTGCCAAGAGTGCATCAATCAGGATCATCCTTTGTATATTTCTTGGGCTAATGCAAGGTCCACTACTTGCATACCAATATAGCTTACCTTTCTGGCCGTTCCCAATGCGCTATTTGTGCATACCTACGTCGAACACCTTGATAGGAAGTATGAGCATCCAAGGAATGGAATGCAACTTTCCTCGTCAAGTTTGTCCACAATCATCTCTTGCATCACAATACTGTAACAGATGATATGAGAGGCCAATATGCCACAATCATCTCTCAATTAGATAATATGTGCGTCAACATGCTAGATCGCCAATCTTCGCAATAATTTAGGATGCCTACGTACTCTTCCCAACTCTAAGGGATCAAGCAGCGACGTAGTTCATCCACAAAGGGAAAAGTAACTAAATCCAAGTCATTTGCAAGGTCGTGTCCAAGCAATGCATAATCCATAGACTCCAATGGTTATTTTTCCAATGGTGCGCAAGAATATGCATCATTAGCCTTGGCCTGGTCCGTATAAGAAATTCCGTCGATTGTGTCAAAATTGCGCATAACTTAGTTCCGTGACATGGCACAATGATTCCCATGAATAATATGCTCCATGATCAAGGCTACGCAACTATAAATGAGGCCTAATCATCATGTATGTTCTTGGAGCTAAGAGCCGGGTAAACTTAATCTTTTTGCCGTTTATGGTGGAGCCGTCTATCGAGAGAGGAAAGTACCTTGATTAGGCGAAATCTCTTACGACCGCTCGTTTAAATATTTTTGTGGGATCAAGAAGCTCTACGAGTATCGTTGGTGGGAAGCTAGATAATTGAAGTTTATTAGTTTTTCGATTGATTTGATTGACTAATAGTTGTTGAACTTTGATTGCACCTACTTTGTTTATTCTTGAGAATCTTCTCTTCGATATAAAATTCACTCAAACTAGATAGAAGTGTTGTGAAGGATCTTTAGAATTGTTTGTGGATCTAAAGACATCTTGTGATAATCCTGTAGGATCGAATATCGCAACATCAATACCTTTGCGAAATCTCTAAACAATACACTGCGAAGATATCGCAGTTAGTTCTGAAAATGACGTGACAAATGACTGACAGCCAAAACATGAGAAAGATGTGGAGACCTAGCGAGATTTAGGAGTGTTGCAGAAATTTATCATTTGTATACTTGCGAGAATATCGCAAGTCGATCAAAATAGGACGACTTAGTCACCCACTATGTAATATCCTATATAAAGAGCGAACAGGCTTAATGTAGGAGAGATTTTTTTAGAGTGGAGAGAAAGTTTTGAGGAGTGAGAAAGTCTAGAGTAGTAGTTGTATTCTTGATTTCATTTCCTACTTGTAAAATTTCTAACTCAATTAATAAAAAAGTGTGATTGTTGATCTTAAAGATGTGTTGAATATTATGAATTCTTGTGAGGGATGTATTGTGGGAATTCTTGCAACTACATAATGGCGCTAGAAATAGGGATTGAAGATTGATATTGTGATTTGAAAGAATTTGGAGTAATAGGTATAGAATTTCATATAATTTTCAACAACTCATTAAGGTTGAAAGATGGCTAGAAGAAGAAATACCTCAAAACAACCAACAACTATTAGAAGGAGTAAGAGGCTTATTTGGACAAAGGAGAGATGAAATTGAGGAATCTTCAAGAATGAACACAAGAAACAATGGAGAAAATCAAGTTCAACAATCAATTCAACATACACCAATACAAAATAGAAATGTGGATTATGATAGAGTGAGTGTGCATACTTGGCGATCAGATTCCGTAGATGAAATGGAAGAAGAGCAGCAATTGAGAAGCAATGGGCGAGAAGAGAGAGACCAAGAAACAATTGGAGGAATAATTCACGAAAATAAAGAGGTTGAAGCGTTAGAGGCATTGAGGCAAAGAATACACGAATAAAGAAGACTAGAAGCAGAAGAATGTGCAAATCTGACAAGGAAAAATCATGAGTTGAGGATGGAAAACATGAGATTACAAGGTAGAAGGTCAAGAAGAACTACAAGATCAAGTTCAAAATCAGTTAGAGGAGAAATAAGACGAAATTCGCCTGTAGAAAATGCTAATGAAGAAACTCGAGAGGAAGTACAAAATCCAGGACGAAGAATGCGCGAAAGAAGAGAAGTAATGGAAGATCATTATATTCAACATGGCGAAATTCTTCAAAATGTACAAAACAATAGAAATCAGGGAAATAGACAACGTCAGGGACGAAATAATCAAGATGGTGAAGAAAATTAGGAAGAAGGAAGGAGAATATTACATGGGAGAGAAGTTCAAAGAAGTCAACAAGTAATTGAGGATGAAATCGAAAGACACTGGCACCGAACAAGCACGTCTAGCTTGCGAAAGGGAAAAAGCGAGAGCGAAGTGGAAGAACAAGAGATTCAAGAGGCAATTCATTTAACAATCATGATAATCGAGAAACAAGGCGTGAACAAAACCGCAATAATGATATTATCAATGAAGAATATGATAGAGTACAAAAGGAGAGGTGAAAGGCGGCAAAGAGAGTTGAGGAGGAATGAACAAAATCGGGCAGAGAAGAAAATGAGGAGTATAATCATGTGCGAATTCATGAAAGGAATGAACGAGGAGATCGCGAGGGAAAGGCGAGAAGAAAATGATGAACAAGAAAATCAAAATAGATATGAACGTAAAGCAAGAGAAACAAAGTTAAAAAAGGTCGATGGATCCAAATTTTGGTGTAAATGAACAAATTTTGAGAGAGCTAGCGGAAATGAGAGGAATGTTAAATAATAAAAAAGAAGGAGGTAGGAGAAAACTGGACGAAGCCATAGAAGAAGCTGCGAAAACTCCATTCACACAAGAAGTACAATTAGGAGGAATACCCCCAAAGTGCAATCTACCTGCGTTAACTAGCATTTTTGACGGAACAACTTGCGCATTACAACACATCAAAGATTATGTGAGATGTATGCTACAATGGGAAAACCATGATGCTGTATTGTGCAAATATTTCGCATCAAGTTTAACAGGAGAGGCCTTAAGATGGTTTGAAGGATTGCCAAAGAATACTATAACATCTTTCAACCATTTGCGGTCACATTCTTAGGAGCGTATATAAATAGCCGGTCTTCGCGACCTGGCATTGAAGATGTATTTGGGATAAAGCAAAGAATTGGCGAAAGTTTGAATCATCTAACCAAAAGGTGGAAGACAATGTGTAGTGAAATGGCTGGCCGTGTGGATGAGAGATACCTCATTCTATCATTCATTAACGCAATGTTCGCAACCAATCGCGTATGTACAACTTTTCGAGAATCAAGAATAAAAATCACAATGGTAGCTGCAATTTCGAGAGTTTCAAGAGGAATACATTGCTCTTGAAGAAAAACAAAATGACATGGAATCATACCCAGTTGCGAACGCAAGTTCAAAAGCAGCGAATGCAAGCCTATTACCCAAACTGATAAGCACAGTGGCGAGCACTTCGCAAGTACAACAAGAAAAGATAATAAGTGATAGTCAGCAGAAGCTAGTAGCCATGGGAAGTCGTGATCAAGAAGAATTCGAAAGAGAGAGAAACTTCTATAGCTGTGGTGGGAATAATAAGATTCAAAGACTTGATCAGCCACAAGAATTTTATGGAGGTCAAAGACAAAACTATCATAGAGGACAGGTAAATCACAAGATAATATGGGAAGAAATCAAGATGCCACCTCTGAATGCTAGTGTGGATAAAATATGGGGAAGCCATAATCCTGATGGAAAATATACCAACACCATGAAACATGGGAACTAAACCACGCCAAACCACAGAAGTCATGAATTTTGTTCTTATCACCATTTCATGGACACTCGACAAATGACTGCAGAAACATAAAAAGAATCATCCTCAGAATGATAGATCAAGGAAAACTAAATCATTTCCTAAAAGATCAACCTCAGTCTCAACCATTACCACCACAGCCAGAAATTCGCAGAGTAAATACAACAAAAGGAGGAGAAACATTTGTAATAGAAGTTGGAGCAAAGGCAAAGAATCTGTTTTGTCACTCTATTGTTCATTCGTACAAAACAATTGAAGACTTTCACGATAACATTCTTAGCAGGGTTTTCGCAAGAGATGCCGATGATAGATAAATAATGAACATTGCGAAGGCATCGCCACTGAAAGAATGGCAAACGAGACTATTTCTTTCACATGAGAAGAAGTACTCGAAGGTGGAGAAATTCACGATAATCTATTAGTGGTAAGATTGGAGATTAACCCAAAATCTAGCGATGATGAAGATGATGAAGCCGAGAATTCATGGGCAATTAACGTAGTTTTAATCGATCTTTGAAGTTCCGTGGATATCCTTTTCTATCATACTTATAAAACTATGGGAGGAAAAGATGAAGATCTAATACCTTCAACTTACAAAATCTATGGTTTTAATGGTACGCAATAAGCCTAAAGGGGAAGTCAATATGCGAATTCCAACGAAAGGATTATGCTCAAATTTTGTTTTGTGTAGTTGATGTGGATCACCATACAATGTATTGATTGGATGACCTTGGTTACATGGGATTCTCAAGGTGTAGGATCGACTTTCCATAAATGCATCAAGTTCCCTCATCCGAGTGGTATTGGCATCATAATAGGAGATTGGATTGAAGGAAAGTAGTGTTATGAAATTGATGTAGAATCCTGGAAGAAAGAGTTGCGAAGAAGAAGAATTGGAAACATAACATCGTAGAACTACAAAAAGTGAAAGATTGATGGTAGATACAATACAACATCTGAAGAAGAAACGTCAAACCAATGCATAAAAGAAAGTAAGAAGCGACGAAGATTTCGCAAAATGTAAGAAAATAATAGAAAACTTCAAAAATGCGAGGCGAAAGTAGTTATAAGTAAGAGACTTAAGAGTGAATGTATTTGTTGATTTTATGATCGCAAAACTAAAATTGAGAGAAGAAAGAAAGATGTATGATCGATTTGTCAAAAAATTTTTTTTATTATGAATGAAAAAGATGAGATTGCGAAATTACAAAAGAGCTGATATGAAGAAGAAGAAAATATTTTATGAATGACAAAGATGAGGCTACTTGCGAAATTCTAAAAGAGCCGATATGCGAAGAAGAAACAAACAATCATAAAGGCGAACCTACTATGCATAAAAGTACACCTAGTTTGCGAAATCAAAATTTCGCAAGAGGCAAATGTAAGACCTAAAGTGCGTCATAGAAGAATTTTTTGTTGCATGGCTCGGTGAAAAGGTTACACCTTATTTGGAACTCGAGTCCTTGGAGATATGGGGTCAATAAAGCCCATCCGGGAGAGGTACCTTGGATTTTCAACCTAAGATTATGACTTAGGTTGGGACGACCGAGGGTTTCTTCTAAGGAGTGCGCATCCGATCAAGGCGCCGAGGTACAGTTGAGCCAAGAGTGCTCCGAGGCGTTTGAGCGTCTCGGCCATTCTTGGCAAGTCTTGGCTTATGCTGCACTCGGCCCAAAGAAAACCCCACTTAGGGTGCAGTCTTGTAACCATAAGCCATATAGGCAAAAGGGATAAGAGGATGCGAAAACAACTGATTGTTGTTAAGATCGGATGGGAGGAGCCAACCTTGTATGGTAGAGGTACGCCTCCTCATGGGAAACCGGGGTAGATAAGGGTGGCACCCTTCATTAGGAGCGATAAGTGTCTTAAGACGCAAATGTCACGAGGCTTTATTTTCGTAAGAATATTTAGGCTTGTCATATTTGTGCGACAATCTGAAAGAGGCAATAATACAAAGATAAAGATAAGACGAGATCAATGGGTCAATACATGAAAGTGTAAAAGACGTCTGCGATTTAAAATCAAGATGGCAATGTCATAGGGCTTTATTTTTTGTAAGAATATTTAGGCATGTCATATTATCGCAACAAAAATTATAAGATAAAAAAGTTAAGGCAAGATCAAGGGTTTTTGGCATGCAAGTGCAAAGACGTCCTGCGATTTTGTCGCAATGACAAGGGGTGGCGAAATAAGACCTTTAATAGGAAGGCAAAATAAGACCACATAAGAGAATCGGGAAAAGAATGAAATCTTGGGAAAAGCCAAGAAATACTTACTTTTGAAAATTCTTAAAAATATTTCTAAACCGAGGCATATTCAAAAGTAATTTGTTTAATCTTTCATTTGTATACAAATAACGAGAGGCAAGTATGGGAATGAATAGAATAAGAACATGTTATTTGTCTCCATATGAAAGATTTGTACACATGAACGAGAAAGATTGATAGTTATATAACTTGCACTTGAAGATTCAAGAAATTCGCAGACAAATATTACAAAGATAGGAGATTAAAGAACGATTTGTACATATATTAAAAAAGAGAAAGAAGGAAACAGAACTATTTCTTGTTTGATTCTTCTTCTTCTTCATCTTCATCAAATCCTTCTTCTTCTTCACCTTCATCAGATTTTTCTTCTTTGCTAGCATCGCTGTCAGAGATATCCAGTGGAGGCACATTCTTTGGAATTTCTTCTAAAAAGCAAGGATATGTAGAATGAGGGATGTTATTGTCGTCGCAGACCTTTTTAATGGTTTGATTGCGAAAAAAGAATAGCATCATTCTTAAAGTTCGCAATGAAACTTTAAGCGACTTTTCGAGGTCTAGAACATTTATCATTGCGAGAAGAAAGATCCTTCATAGTTGCTTCTTTTTTGAGACTCAAGTTCTTCAATTCTTTTGAGAAACCTCTCTTGACTTTTGCGAACATATAACAATGAATCAAACAACTTGATGACAATTTATGAAAGACAAACAATTAATAAGAAGAACAATTAACAACCTTCTCCGTCGTAAATCATATCCCTAACCAAGGCCGTGTGCTCAAACTTAAGACTAACATTAACACCTAAATTATTTAGCGTCATCTAGAACTTTAACTTTTAGCGAATTCATCATCATTATTTATGAGAAGAAGGGAGCCAATTTGATTCTCTCTTTCGCTAAGTACAGCATTTCTGCGGTTAGATTCATCTCGTTCAATCTGAACCTCAAGAAGAGTTTTTTAGAATCTCGCTAACGCTTGAGCACCTTGTCTAGCGATACGATCTTTATCATCTATGAGATCACTGATCTTGGTTCTTAAAGCATTAATCTCCTCTTTAGAATTAAGATAGAGACGCTTAAATTTGTTGGCTAAACCCAAACCGGATCTATGGTCAATTTCTAAGAAGCGAAGTTTGGATCCGAGTTCATTTATGGGAAGAGATTTAATCTTGTCGTTTGAAAAATTATTCAAAGAGTTATTAAGATGTTCAAGAAGGGTATTATTATCCATAGAATGGGGAATGAGTGAAGGAAAATGGCTTCACGTAAAGATCATAAACGTCTCATGCGAAAATGACAAATTAAATGAGGAGGATAATGAGAAAAAAAATAAAGAAAAAGAGAAAAAATTTCATACCATAAAGTTGCTTATTGGCATCTTGAAGATCGATTTTGTCCTTTTGAGTAGAAGAATCGGCTTTAATTGTTTGTTCTTTTCACAAAGAGCAACAGCTTCAGCTTCTAGTTCTTCATTTCTCTTGCGAAGTTGAAGATTCTTCTTTTCAAGAATCCCACGTCTTTTTTCAAGATCTGAGGCAACAGCAAAAGAAGCTCTCCCAGTCTGCGAAGGAAAATGAATAAATTATCAAGATATAATATAACTTTAAATCATAATTATGAAGAAATAAACGAAGGCATACCAAAACACCAAGTGAATTCAGTAAGTCTGGAGTCAGCGATCCGGAGACACCATGAAGAGAATCATCACCATCCAAAGTAAAGGACATCGCAGATATTCGCAAGAAGCTTTGCATGTGCTAAGAGGAGACGATCATCCCCAATCCCTTGCATGGAGTCGAGAGAATGCTAGACAATTGTGCCATAGAAGATTTAGGTGGAAAATCTTCTCTTGCGAA